>JAUELF010252210.1:0-11821 GCA_031471495.1 Clinocardium nuttallii
ATGTAAGCAACTGAACGACTGGATGTGGTGGGTATGAAATGCAAAACGCGTGTTAAAACACACATGTTTAGCTCTCTAACGGTATAAATGATGCTTTTATAATTCTTAATTACAAAAATGAAAACAATGCTGATTTCAGGTGAGACATTTCGTTACGAGCTGACTCAACTGAATCTCTATTGTTAGCAAAAATCTCAATATTGCCTTTGGCGCTGAAAGAGTTAAAGATGTATTGGTAAGCACGAAAAGCAAGCAGTGTAGGTAATGATTAGACTTCCAACGTGTCCACGGTTGCAGTTTATACAGGTACATCACGACATCCGTTAGTTGTGTTTAGAGTCACGCATGTCGAAACTGCATATCCAAAACCTTTCTTGGAATACTTGGCTGTGGGAGGTCGCGGGTTTGATCCCGACCGGGTCATACCAAATACTTTTAAATGGTAGTGATGGCTGCCCTCCTCGGCGACCAGTAATGCGGGGTTAGCATTACGACTGACTGGATAGTGTCACGATATATGGACCAGTAATGCGGGGTTAGCATTACGACTGACTGGATAGTGTCACGATATATGGACCAGTAGTTGGCCTACTGGTAACTTACCCAGGAAACGACGTGATATAACTTAATAATTGCTGGAAGTGGCGTTAAACATCGCACAATCAAGCAATATCTTGGAATGACTGATCATATCACGGTGGCCACTAAATTGTGTTTCCGGGCTTACTCACACAAGTACTGAATATACAACAGTCTTTTAAAGCAACTGGTTACTTTTCCACATTGTTAACCTAACTGTGGAAGACGAATGACGTTTGTTGCATAGACTCTTGACAAACGACACATAGAATGCTGGTCTGAGCTGCGGGTTGAACTCACAACGCCTTTATTGACATCCCGCGTTGCTACCGACTGAGATACACATTTCTTGGAGACTCAATGACAGAACGTTTGCGTCTTGCTTTAATTGGTCATTATATACCATTTGAAATTTAATAGGGAATTTATTTATCTCTTTTCATTTACATATCAGTTTAATCCGGTGAAAAATGTGTTCGGTATGTGAACAAAAATGAGCCATCCCGCGACAAAACCAACATTGCGTAAAGAATCGACCTGGATCTGCCTAAGCATGCCGCGCAGGCTTACCCGGACAGACACGTTTCGCTTCCTGTGGATTTTCTGTTTCAGGAATCATTGCTCTATATCTCTATCCCCCTGAGACGGAATGTGTCGGTCCGGATCAGTCTGCGCGGACAGCGCAGGCTGATCTGGTGGACACATTACGCAGATGCGATAATGTTGGTTTTCTCGCGGGACGGCTCAAATGTGTGTATTATAGCTAATTTACCGCTGATGGATATATAATATTTGAATAAATCACCATGAAAATTTGTTTGGAAAGCAATTAAGAGTGCATCACGTTCGGAAAATACATTTATCTGACATTGCCATTGAATTCTATAACTCTAAGTCTCTTTTAATTGTGTCCAGATAAGGCCAAATTGTTAAGAGTGCGAATTCTACAAAAGTAATCGAATCCCATTTTAATGGACATATAACGATTTTATTTTCTGTCTGGGCCTTTGTAATCCGAATAAATTGCACCACGCCATACGAAAGCACACCTTGTTAACATTGCAGCCAGAAAAGCCCAAGAACAGCTTACAGCACAGCACAGCACAGTTGTATCATTATCTTCTATTTTCTGTATCTAATCTTTCAAGCGTCATTATAAACACAGAGTATCTTATTAAACCAGTAACACAAGGTTACAACTCAAACGTTTATGTCATTAATTATAAACAAAATAATCTTCGGTGTGGGTTTTTGTGCAACGTGGACATAAAGAAGACACGGTCTCAGATATCCTTTTTTACTCTATAACAATGCATTGAATGGACGCTAGCCGGTTGACCCTGGGTTATGCATGCACAAGCTGGGTATCTTGCTGTGCTCATTTGGCCTTGATCCTTTACTTTTCTCATTGTAGCGTGCTGAAAACATAACACATCGTAAAAACATTACATAATAAAGAGAAACGCTGCATTTTTTAAATTATCCATACATGTATGATAGACCTGTTCGTTTCTCAGTGTTTGCTATGTGAAATTAATGCAATGGCTATTCAAGGGGGTCGCGCCTCCACAGTGGAACAGTTTTAAGGTTCAGTGTATTTCGGGGTAAAGATTAAAGTTCTTGTTTAGATGTTAAGTGCACGATTCACACCAATTTAATTTCTATGCATTGTTTACATACCGAGGCATTTTTTCATGTTTGTACATTTTTGCTCATAAAATCAATGAAAGAAAAGATGTCATTTAAGATTATCTTTCTCCTATTTCAGCTTGCAAATAATAAACTAAGTTGTTTGCACCGCTAACTTTAGACCACTTCAACCGGCTTCCTATTTAATTATACAACTCGAAGGATTAGATGAGCAAAGCATTTGTATTTTACTGAACCAGCTTCATGAACGCCATGACATACGAGCAACACTGCGGGAAAAGAGGAAATCATCGCTCGAAATGAATAAACTATTTCTACTGTTTGACAATCGAAGTGACTTCTAGCACGGTGGCGTTAGAAGCACCGTACTGGTGTAAGATTAGCGGCTATCAGTCTAAACATGCCGCGCAGGCTAACCCCGCACATACACATTTTCGCCTTTTGTGGAATTTCTGTTTGAGGAATAACTTCTCTATAGCTCTATCCCTTGGAGACGGAATGTGTCGGCCAGGATCAGACTGCGCGGGACAGCGCAGGCTGATCTGGTCAATTCATTACGCTGATGCTATAATGTTGGTTTTCTCGAAGGACGGCTCAAATGATGTTTATCACGTCGAAAAGAAGATTATCGTAAACTATTTTAGCCATTGCAACATCGACGAATCTGCAGCAGACTACTTTGAAAAACATTTTGACCAATATAAGAAAAATGTACTGAAATATAAATATAGTTATTGAATAGAGCTGAAAACATTTTAGCTGTTCATAATTTCTCCTTTTGTCAAACTGTTTTTAAACCTCGTCTGTTGCAGAGGTGTCATATTTAGCGTCTGTATAAATGAAATGGTTAAATCAGTATTGATGTTCGCTTCCGGTATACCCAGCCAGGTCTCGTGCCAAAAGCGGTCGAAGAACTTAACCCTTCCCCACCCATAAACGCATTTTGGCGCATCTGCAGCAGACTCTTGAAACATTGTTTTCATTCCATTGGTATTGATAGAATGCCAACCTTTCCTAGAATTATGTCCCTTTTATCGAAACCTGTCAGATGACTTGTTAAGTAATTGCACGCACTGCGTGTTTCATCACATTAATTTGATATGCATTGCAAATTAGAATGTTTGAATGGTCATTGAATAAGGATGGCGAACGTAATGTGTTTTGAATGTCTTTCATGATATATACATATTTTGATTTATTTTCCCGAGAAATTGATTACATTTTAAATATACACAAGAATGAAACATCAAACGTCTGGTGTGTTTTTATATAGTGTCTTCTCTTTTGTGTGCCCTAAATGACGGGTATACGAATTTGTAAAAGTAAGAATAATGAACATAATTAGATTTTCCCCCATCTATTGTCATGTATTATAAGCTGTAATAGAGAATTGGTATACAATGTAAAGAGTAAATTGAAAATGTCTTCAAAATATTTATCTTATTACTCTATCTAAATTAACTCTGTGGTATTCAGTGAGACGATTCTCTTGAGTTCCCACAACATAGAGGATTGAGCTCAAAGACATATCTGTAGATACCACCCACCTATATATAAAACAATTTATATTGGAAACAAAGAACCTCTATTAGCCTTACGAAAGTATGCACACACAAACAAACCTTGGTGTTTCGAAAGATAAGCATTGAAATTAACTGGAAAACTGAGTGAGGCTATATTTGTGGTAAACACTAACAGTTATTTAAGGTAAGCTTAACTCTAGATACGTTGTGATATTGTCCGCTGTGTAATCAACGCAATATGTACACGGAGTTAAGTTTGCAAGTTTGTAGTGTGTTTAACACCAATTTAAAAATTTGTTCAGCTTTATCACGGCGTTTCTTGTGTAAGTTACCAATACTACTGAATACTGATCCATTTATCCTGCCACCAACATGTCAGTCGATATCATTAGCACACGGTAGGAAAACCATTAATACCATTCATAAAGTATTTTGTATACAATGACGGGGATCGAACCCGCGACCAGTCGTACCAGAAACGGACATTATACCACTACATCACCAAGGCAGTGAACAGAGGTAAAAAGAAGAACTCGCGAAAACAGCAAGAAATGTCTGCGTGCTTACACGATTTTACCAGTTGTTTATCCTCATCCCTTTTCTGATTTACTTCATTTAAACAACTCATCATTCCTTTATGGGAAACTATTTTCAACATTTGATAATACTGTAACGGGCAAAGTCTACATTGTTTACAAATGTAGTTTAAAGTCATTGTTTTTTCGCACACGAAAGTGTTGGCAACAGGATGAGGGTTAACCCAGGACAAAGCGATCCCTCGTAAATGCTTACTTCTGACATTAACATATAGTTCACCAGACTAAATTTGGCAATTACCATCATTTCTCTCCATCTAACACGCGCCACCATAAGGAGTTCCTTATGCCTATACTATGCTACATCACCACGGTATCATCTTGATACCACTGGTAGAGGCTGTACTTCTCACTATTGCTGATAGGCTTGTTTAAGCTGATGTTACATCACAGTTGAGAGTCAATTTTAGAGTAAACTGTTTTACTATGCAGGCTCATCCGAGGCATCGCTTTCCAACTTGCCGTTTAATAAGATCTGCTTTTGGGTGACGCGGGTCTAGTGTGACAAAACCATACGCAGAATAACCCGTCATTTGTCATGCATGTAAATAACTAGATATGAGCGAAGTAACGTGTCTATTTCCTAAATGTAAGGGATATTTATATACACCGTAATTACACACTGAAATTACATAAATTACACGACGAAAATATCTGGAATTATAAAATATCTGAATTTATTTGTACTGTATTCCGGTCTGTATGTTCTAGGAAGATGGTTTATTGGGAATTTTCTTTGTTTTTCATTTCAAATACGATATTTTCTAATAATAGTGTACATAACAAAAGCTGACTTTCGGTTGTTTACAATCTGCCTTCGATCAGTTTGATCACGCATTGTCATGTTTATAAAACATAATGATAAACCCATCCTCCAAGCTTCTAGGAAATGCATTTTACACTTTTGATTATACATGCCTTTCAATTCCATATGATGGTGAAGTGTCATTTGGCAAGGCACATTTCCTAGACTACTTACTGGTTGGTTTACCAAAGGAGCATAGATAAGTGAACTACTGCCGTGATATAAATAAAATAACATTGAAAACGGCGTAAAACAATTTTAACGCAAAACTAAATCAATTCCAATACTTCGAATTGCATTGCTCATTTATGGACGTGTGTACCGCTAACATGAAATCAACTATCAGCTGGTGGTGTGTCTCTATTTTTGCAAATAAGAACGTATTCATTTCTTGTTTTAAGAAAAGTTTTCCAAATCGGTATATATCGTACTGTATAGCATTCTTTCAAAGAAATATGACAATCTAATAATATAGATTAGTTCAGTGACATTTAAAGATAATTTCGAAAATGGTTATATTATAATTATTACTCAATGTTTGTTTTATAGGATTTCTTTTTTCAGTATTATGCTGTTTGGGATTTTTACTTTCGTTTTCGTCTTCGGAAAGCGAAACTAATGTTGGCATACATTTTATATTAATTACAACTTCTGTCAACCATACAGATGTCATCATTTAAATGAGCCGTCCCGCGAGAAAACCAACATTATGGCATCTGCGTAATGGATCGACCAGATCAGCCTGCGCTATCCGCACAGACTGATCCGGGCCAACACATTCCGTCTCCGAGGGAAAGAGGTATAGAGAAATGATTCCTGAAACAGAAAATCCACAAGAAGCGAAAAGTGTACATCCGGGTAATCCTGCACGGCATGTTTAGACTGATCAGGCTCGACACTTTACGCAGATGTCATAATGTTGGTTTTCTCGCGAGCTGTCTTAAATGTAAATCAAACTGATGATAGTTACCAAAAAACATATAATCACATTTTCAAGCTTCAAAAAACATTTCTCCTTAACTATTTCACATGACTTTACATCACACAAAGTCGTCTTCTTCATGCTGTAAATTGGACCACTCCATGTTCCGTCCAACAGGAACTTTGGTAAAGTTTAATGTATAATTGGCAAACAATGAATGTTTCTAGAGAGACAGCTCGTTACTTTCTCCCGAATTTGCAATGTTTGCAAAAGCCTTTACAAAGGGTTAAACATACTACATTTTGTGTTTTGTAAATCTCGTTTATATTTTTTTTTATTGTGTTATACTACGTTTCTTATATTTCTCATATTGTCATGTTACATTTACTGAGAAAGTCCAAATAAATATAGGAACTCCAATCGTGTCCATTCTAAACGATCATTTTTAGTTTTTACTGTTATCTATTGACTGTTTCGGAGGTGTAGTGGTAGAGCGTCCGCCTCTCGTGCGAGAGGTCGCGCATTCGTTCCTCGGTCGGGTCATACAAAAGCCTTAAGACATGACAATTATTGATGCCCTCTTTCGCGCTCATGAATGTGGGGTTACGACTGAGACTCACTGGTGTCAGGATACATTGGCCAATAAGTAGCAGATACATCCGAGTCAAACCTGTAAAAAGTCCTTTGAATTCACCGTTAATGAAATGTCGAGTTCGATGTGAAATAAATCGTGGACGTGTATATACCACTTCGTTTAATGGTTGTTGGCATTATTTTATTTAACCCTTTCCCTGATATTGACGCTTTCTGACGCCTCTGCAGCAGACAGCTTTTTGAAAACATAGGGACAAAAGAAGAAATTGCTCAAGACGAGCAATTTCTCCTTTTGCCACAATGTTTTCCACTTTTTGTCAAAGATAATCCGTTCAATTATAGAGAATCTATATTTTTTGACAAAATATGTTCAAAGTCGTCTGCTGCAGAAGTGTAGTATGAGGGAAAGGGTTAAACCGTCAGAATGGTTAAATCTGAGAAACTTTTCTTCAACAGAATAGGCATGAAGCTCCCTCCTACCACAAGCAGTGGCAAAGGCCAACAAGAACACAGTCTTTAAAGTTACAAAGCTTCAAGGAGCTCACTGTATGGCATGAAGCTCCCTCCTACCACAAGCAGTGGCAAAGGCCAAAAAGAGCACAGTCTTTAAAGTTACAAAGCTTCAGGGCGCTCACTGTATGGCATGAAGCTTCCTCTTACCACAAGCAGTGAAAAAGGTAAAAAAGAACACAGTCTTTAAAGTTACAAAGCTTCAAGGAGCTCCGACTTAATCTTCATCCCATAATGGCTGAGGTAAATGCTTTGCCTTTTATGGACCTCTCTTCTAGAAAGGTGGCCCTCGGAATCTACTGATCCTGGTACAAAGCTGAAGAATGGCTCCTTAACCCTTTCCTATATACAACAAATCTGCAGTAGATGACTTTGTAATAATCTATGGCAAATTATGGAAACCCCCTGGAAATGAAAGTTTAATTATTGAATAAAGTTGAAAACATTGTGGCAAAAGGAGAAATTGCATGTTATGAGCAAATTCTTCTTTTGCCACAATGTTTTTCAAAAGTTGTCAGAATGCGTCTACAAGTGGGAAAGGGTCAACCAGGTCGGGTGAACATCCCATGCGGTCTTAAAATGAGGCACACATATGATCACCCTTGAGAGTTTTTGACATATGTATTTAGTCAAAAAATAATAAGAATATTGTTAGTAGTTGCGTAGAAATAGCACAATCAAAACTATGCATGTAAAATATTAAAGGATCTACCTAAAACTATACTTCAGAACAAGACTCCTGTGCTGACTTTTTTTGTCATTATTATTACACCTGTGGAAAAGATCTAGCTTCTCATCCATGCTATAGATACTAATGGCTACTGCTTTACAGAAGTTTCTTGAAGCCTTCATTACTAATTGTGAGATCGCCAATTTTTTATTGACAGATCATGTTAGATTGCACGATTCTAGAAACTAAGGATGCACCTCCTTTTTGCCAGACAAACTGAGAATATGTCTTTTTACACAATTGTTGACAAATAATGTCAGGCTTATTACAATTGCTAATTTAGGCAGATCTAACTTGACATTATGCAATCTTACGATAAGCAGTACAGTACAGAGCCAAATCAGACTACACTGGCCGCAAATATCTTGTGATTTATTTTTGTAAAATGTCTTTAAAATATTCTTTAGCAGACAAATCCTTGAAAATATTATTTCTATGGGAGATACATTTGTTGAAAACAAAGAGAAAATTAGTATAGTATGGAAACACCACTTATTCCTACCTTTTAATCTAGAGTTGTCGACTAAGGCACAACACACGTCAAACCCTATTTTGTACACATTCTTGTTAATATCCAGATATCTCCCGTTTCCGCAGCCTGGAATTTAAAAGTATTAACCTTACCCTCATACATTCAAACCAAATCTGCAGCAGATATCTTTGAACACATCTGGGGAAAAATATTGAAGCCTCTTAAATATAAAGGCTTCAAAAGTTATTGATCGGACAAGAGCGATTTGAGGTAATTACTATAATTAAAGGGCAATAACTCTCAAGTGACTACAGCGATATGTCTCGTAATTGATCTTGTCCGAGATATTATGCCAATACACATTTTGACCAAATTTGGTAGTGATTTGACAAAGGATTTTTAAGTTATTGAGCTGACAAGACCAATTATAGGTAATTTCAATAATTAAAGGGTGATAACTCTTGAGTGACTAGAGCGATACGGGTAGTAATCAAACTTGTCTGAGATATTATGCCAATACACATTCTGACCAAATTTGTTGATAATTGGACAAAGACTTCTAAAGATATTGGGCTGACAAGACCAATTTAAGGTAATTTCTATAATTAAAGGGCGATAACTCTTGAGTGACTAGAGCGATATGGCTAGTTATTGAACTATTGAAATTCCGTGATGATTGGACAAAGGCTTCTTAAGTTATTTAGATGACAACATCCTGGACGCCGCCCGACCACCTGCCCGCCCATACTCCTCAGGTAAAACTATAATACGTCCTGTTTTTTTAAAACGGTTGTATACAAATTGTGGCAAAAGCAGAAATTGCTAATAATGAGCAATTTCTTTTTAAGCTGAAACATTTTTAACTCTTTTCAATAATTATACTTCGTTTAAAGAGATTTTCTATAGTTAAGCCTAGATATTTTGAAAGTTGTCTGCTGCTGAATTGTTGTATGTTGGAGAGTTATACAACCATGACTGACAGACAGATAGGCAGATAGACAATGGAGAGTTGATACCTTGTGAAGACAGGCAACAATAAAATTGGAATTAGTTCAAAGTTTCTACATTTCCCACAATATTTCTTCAGTTGTCTATATCAGTCTCAGTTTTTGGGCAATTCCTGTTTTTCTCACAATGTTTTCAAAATTTGTCTGCTGCAACGGTATAAAATGTTTTCTGTATCAGGGAAATAGTTTGTGGCAGCTCAGGTGAGAATGCACACTAAGAATAGCCGTTAACTCTTTGTACACTTGCAGATAAATCTATGATTTTTAGCAGATGACTTTTGAAAACTTTATAGAAGAAGAGGCTTAAGAGGACCAGTATCACTCCACTGCCATAAGGCAAAAAATAAATCTTGAAACAGCCCCACCCCCAGGTGGCAATATTTTTTGACCAATCACCATGGCTTGAAGGAATCTCGTGGAGTGTCAACCAGGAACATTTCTACAAAATTATTTGAAAATCGACCAAATAGTTTGGGAGGATAGCATAGTTCAGTGAATGGTTTTGTAAGAATTATGACCCTTTTAACCCTTTCCCTCATACAACAATTCTTCAGCAGATAAGAAGTTTTCAATACTTTAAGCCAATATAAGGCTAACAGCCCCCAGACAGCCATAATTTAAGACCAATCAACATGGCTTGGTGGAATCTGATAGAGAGTCATCCATGGAACATTTCTATAAAATTATTTGAGAAGAGGCCAGATACTTTCGCTTGAGAAGATTTTTTAAGTTTACACTATAGCAATATAAGGCAAAAAAGCCTTGTCCCATGAAGGAATCTGATAGAGGGTTACTCAAGGAACATTTCTACAAAATTATTTGGGAAGATTTTCACCTTCTGCCACACTGTTTTCAAAAGGTACCTCGCAGCTGCCGATACATCAACATTCTACTGTGTGTAAAAAAGGATTAAACTTAACCTGTTTCCCATCTGCAGACACATTTTGATGCAATAGCAGCAGATGACTTTTGAAAACATTGTGGCCAAAGGTGAAATTGCTCATCATGAGCAATTTCTCCTTTGACCAAAATGTTCTCAATTTTATTTAACAATTAAGCTATCTTTCATTGAGATTATTCAGGTTTTTGTCATAATGTTTTCAAAATCGTCTGCTGCAGAATTGTCCTATGTGGGAAAGGTTTATACACAAAAGCCAATGAAACTCCAATAACAGCGTGCACTTTAACCCTTTTCCTAATATAGACACTTTCTTACGCCTCTGCAGCAGACTACTTTTTGAAAACATAGTTACAAAAGAAGAAATTGAGCAATTTCTCCTTTAGCCACAATGTTTTTCACTTTTTGACATAGGTAATCCATTCAATTATAGATTTTCTATTTTTTGACAAAATATGTTCAAAGTCGTCTGCTGCAGAATTGCCCTATGAGGGAAAGGGTTAACGTAAAATTGATGACACAATATCCTCCACCTTGATTGAGTCTGAAATTCATTGCCTCCCTTTGACATAAACTGGTAATTAATGCACTAAAAATAGAACCAACAAACTATTTGGTTCAATATATTTCCATTTCTTCAGAAGTTATGATAATCTTCTTTGACAATGGATGACATTTTCATTTCTTTGGTTCCTGCTTTTACTTATTGGTGTTAACGTATAACTTACATTTATTGTATTAACTATATTAGAGAAAACTTGGCAATTGGAAGCACTAGGATGGAAATTGTTCATACAAAAAGGAACAAGAAGAAACAAAATGTCATAGAGTTGAAATCATTTTGAGCAATTTCTCCTTTTGCCACAATGTTTTCGAACGTCGTCTGCTGCAGAGGCATCAAAATGTGTTTACAGGTGGGAAAGGGTTCAAAGTAAACAACAGATAAATTGTGCCATCTCTGCAGCAGCTAACATTTGAAAACTTTTGGGAATGAAGTTGCTTTTTTATAAGTAAATGTGATGGCATAGCTAGGGTCATACCTTTCTTCCCACAATGTTTTCAAAAGTCACCTTTATATGAAATAGGATTGAGTCTAGTTAACCCTCTCCCACATACAAATGCTTTCTGACGCCTCTGCAGTAGACGATTTTAGAAAACATCATGACAAGAAGATAAATCGCTGATAAGAATCCTTAATATGTTCCAAGTTGTCTGCTGCAGATTTGTTGTGAGATGAAAAGGGTTAATTGTCCCCATGGCATTTCTGTTAGTGAGAATTAATTAAGGCATAATATCTTTTACGTGCATTAATCCATTTTACCCCATATAGATAACTTAAGACTCTTCTGAAACAGATGACTTCATGCAATTGAGTAGTTCTAACATCGTTTTCAATTATGTTTCATAATTTTAATTAATAATAATAATAATCTAGAACTATCACTAAAGGTGATTAATACCCCAACCCCTGACACATATTATATCTCACAATATTATCTTTGACTCAGACAATTTGAATATCAGTATCAAAAAGA
>JAUELF010252221.1:0-11820 GCA_031471495.1 Clinocardium nuttallii
TAGGGGGCGAGGCGTTAGCCGAGTCCCCCTATACATTCCACAGACCCCCTATTTTTCCGTAGTGGGTCAGTAACAGACCAAATAACTGATTCATTTCGTCGACCATTTAAAACTAAACTATACCGGTTGATATTTGTTGGTAGCATAATAAGACGTCATAATTATAGGTTTTGGCGCCGAGGTGACAATGTTATGACGTTAAACCGCTAACGTGACGTCATTTTCATTGTTTGGAGAGGAGAATAGCAAGGGGATTGCCACTTGCGTTTTCAAATTCCTATATTGCTTTCACATGTTAAACGTGGTAACATTTCATCATAAACATATGCATACATCATATTATGAACTTTTGAATGTCACTAAACATTCACATTCACAGTCACAACTCACAAGTTACTATCGCAAGTTACTGACCCACTATAGAAATTTACTGACCCACTATAATAAAAATAGTGGGTCACCACGTGATTTCTCTTATCCAATGAAAAGGCCAGAAACTAGTGGGAGGTGAAATAAAAATGTTTAAATAAAATACCCAATGGTTGTAATTACAGAAATGAAGAATAATATAATGTAAAGTATACCTCTGCGACCTCGGGTAGATTCCCAATCCAGATTTATATAAAAAAAAAACGCATTTTTGGTTTCTGGTATAATATAATTTCAAATCCTGAAAAAATGTTAGAACTTTGGTTGCAGCGGGATCAGAAAAGAGGGATATTTATAAAACTTTAAAAATCTTCTTGTCCTAAAGTACTAATCTGATTCAAAAATTAGTTTGCAATATTATTCCTTGAGACATGCTCTATACATAATGTTCAAAGTATTACGATCCGTTTAAAAGTATTGCCTACAGGGGACGGGTCTTGTTTTCCTTATATGTGCGTTGTGAAAGCTTTGTATCGAAAAATACTGGCCCGATTTAAAAAATAATTTGGCATTGTTTTGAAAGAAATATATAAAGATGGAAACTTTTGAAAGCTCTATCAAATCAGGTGAGCGATCTTGAGGGCCATGGCCATAGTATGATGTCATGTCATGCACACGACACATGACCCTACCTTCAAGATCAAGGTCACTGAATTTGGGTATGGAGATTTTGAGCAGGGGGGACTTTTGCGTGTTTAAGTAAAACAATTGTATATATAATGAAGTTTGGAGGTTTAAATCAGATTAGTACTTTAGGACAAGAAGATTTTCAAAGTTTTATAAATGTCCCCCTTTTCTGATCCCGCAGCAACCAAAGTTCAACTTGGAAATTAATTGTTTGTACTTCTTCGAAAGAGTTGCACGAAGAAATATCCCTGTGAACTTTTTATGAAATTGATCCATTGGTTAAGGAGGAGAAGATTTTTATAGGAGAAAATATGAACAGACCGACAACGGCATTGGTTAATGATTACAAAATCTCACTTTCACTCAAAATGTATAACAACTAAGACCTAAGAGCTAACAGCTAACAGCCAATACCTAAGAGCTAAGAGCTAACACGTAATAACTAAGACAAAATGGCCCTAATAGGCCTCTGTAGGTTGTCTTTATATATCTTTTTTTAAATACCACTTGTCACATTATTATGTATGCGCTGATTGCAAAAATAAACTTGTAAACTTGCAATGATAATGATCATGTAAATATCGTTAGGTAATATAAACCACAAAATAATAAATGTTGATGTTAATATACAAATGTTTAAATAAAATAATCAATGGTTGAATGTTCAGAGATTCAGAATAATATTATAATAAATCACATATGTGCACAAAAGGTAGCGATCAGGTTAACATCACCAGGTAGCACCAGGTAACATGAACCACACAATCCATTTACAGAAGAAAATATATGTTTTAACTAACAGTACGGTCACAAATACATTCAACACAAATTATAGTTATTCGATAAAAAATAAAAAATCATCGAAAAAATCTTTAAATATTTAAATACCTTTAAAAAGTATTGCATTAGTAAACCTCCAATAGAGATATAACCGATTTAACACTGTCTCCACCGGGTAGATACAAACTTCTAAAGTATTTACTTTTATACGTATACGTACAGATAATTGAGCCGTCCCGCGAGAAAACCAGCATTGTGGACATCGATCCGGCTCAGCTCAAGCATGCCGCGCAGGCTAACCCGGACAATTCTGTTCGCTTCCTCTAAATGTTCTGTTTCAGGAATCATTATAATGATATGTCGGCCCGGATCAATCTGTGCGGACTGCACAGGTCGCATCGGATCGATACATTACGCAGATGCCATACTGTTAGTTTTCACGTAGAACGGCTCATATATATGTATAGATGAAGGGTGCTCCATGAAAACAAGCCTAAATAGAGGATATTTTATGTGTTTATATGTATCGCTTAACTAGGGTGATATGGCGCGAGCGTTATATTCGTCTTAGTTAACGTGTTTAGTAAAAGTGATAATAAATAAACACGAATGAGATTTTCTATTTATTACATAACGTCATTTATGAGACGTATTTCGTAACAAATTTACTTATCGTTTACCATATGAAATTTAGCCCGAAGTAACTAACTTTATGACGTCAAACCGCTGAAGTGACGTCATTGTCATAGTTTGGTTTCCGCGTTGTAACATAGACTTAGGAAAAAGACATTGCCTACGCAGCTTTACAGAAAGTTCATGAAGTGTTTCATGAATTATTTTAGAACAGTGCAGAGGTGCGTGAGTGCTTTACGATTGGATTTTGCAGAGCGCCGCTTAATTGTAAGTATTTTCATTTTTTGTATAGAATTAAATTTGGAAGAAAATTAAAACTGCTTATTTTTGTTGTCAAAATAATTTCTTCCTCTGAAGATGGGTGGACATGCTTCTGCATGATGGAAAGACTTTTGAATAATCTTTTGAGAACGAAAAACCAATGCTAATTAGGATGAATTTCTCATTGTCATTACATGCCCTTACCTTTAATATGACACGTTCAATGACCATCTTCATGGTATAGAGCGTCCGTCCCGGGGGCCGGAGATAACCAAATAATTTTAAATTATAGTAATGGTTACCCTCTTGGGCTTTGAGAGTTGTGGAAATATCATGTCTACTGATACATCGGTATCAGGTTAAATAATGGTGGTAGGAATGATAAACTCGATCAAGGACTAGGCACTGATAAAAACGCTCAGTATAAAACTTTTTTCTTTTTTGATTAATTTCCACATGTTTGCCAGGATCTTTTTCAAATTCTCATGCTGCAAAATTCATTATTTTTTTCCGATAGGGCTAAGAGTTGCATAACACGAGTCATCTAGACAAAGAATAGGTAAAAATTATCAAATTATAAGTATTAAATATCTTTCCTTGTTGCAAATTATAGATTTACTCTTTGTTTATTGGGACTGCCAATTTTCACGCAATCATTTGAGCCGTCCCGCGAGAAAACCAACATTTTGGCCTCTGCGTAATGTTTCGAACCAGATCAGCTTGTCCTGTCTGCGCAGGCTGATCCGGGCCGACACATTTTGGCTCATGTGGATGGATGTATAGAGTAATGATTCCTGAAACAGAAAATCCACAGGAGGCAAAAAGTGTCTATCCGGGTAAGCCTGTGCGGCATGCTTAGGCTGATCTAGGTCGATACTTTACGCAAAGTCCACAATCATTCTAACACTATCGACTCATTACATTCATCTCTGTCGTAGGCTCGGACTACTTTTGGTCACCTCTGACGTTTTAAAAATAGATTCACGTGACGTTTACATCACATGAGCTTCACGTTGTTTTTCCTTTATAAGTAGATTCTCATCATAACGGTAAATTATTTCGTCTAGACTTTCCACATTTGTTTACTTTGGAATGTTTTGGCGCATTGATTTTTTTAGCGGTAAATTTTACATAAAATAGTTTATGTCAATATGCTCTTATCTGTTTTATGAAAATACACATTTGGGACATTTTCATGTAAGATATCGATAATTTATTGAAACCAGCACATTAAAGTCTACATTCATTCGCTTTAAAAGTTTGGGCAGGATTCCGGCCCGTGAGCCTGTTGCAGAGATGTATGCGTGAGTGTAATGAACGGTCACTCTGCATAGGAGATTGTGTGTGACTATCACAGTAACACCACACGATTATTTCTTGTGTTTCGTATGAATAAGTTTAATGAAGATTAACATTTCAACTAGAAGGTAAAAACAGGTATTTTTTTGGTTTAAATATGTTCATGTCTGCACTTTGCGATGACAATTGGTAAAATAAAATATATACATAGACTATAGATGAATGCATGGTTATGTGGAATTTCAACAATCCTTGAATTCGTCCTTAATGAAAACAATATGTGTATGTTTAGACCAATACAAGTCGAGAACGCATATATGCGTTAAAAATAAATTAATGCAGTATTATCCGCAACTTTCTCTTGTTTATGAATTTTATTAAAAATCGATAAACCAGCTAGAGAATGGGAAGCGCTTTCCAGGGACCCACTTGTTTTTGATTGGTCAATAACTATCATGCCAGCTGTCATTCAAAGTAAAGTCGTACGGTAAAATTATCTTATAAAAAACAAGTATTTAAATTCTTGATTAACGTAACCGCTGAAAAGTATTCGAAAGGATTTCTGGAAGTACCTACGCCTAGGCTAACTTACACATATACCGTATATGCTATATTTTGTCAACTAATGTTTCTATTATCTTTTCAATAATTTGATTATTTCAGTATATATAGTATGTTATCACTGGGACTCGATTATTTCAATTTGTTTTTGAGTCGGAATCGAAAAGCTTCGTTTACTCCACTCCATTTATAATATTTAGGAATCACCCATGCACTTTACGCGCGATTAAGTATGTAGAAAGCGTAGAAATACATTTAATTTATGATTTTGTAATTCATATAATTTAAAACCAATTTACTTTGGAGATGACCGACATGGGTATAAGCTGGCAACAGTCAGTTCATTTTTAACAAAATGATACACGTTCATTGACAAAATGTTCGATCTGCAACCACCAAGACATCTCTCTCTAGCCGAGATGATGTTCAGAAATGGAGAGCTGATGTAGACAGACAGATGTGCAGTAACTCAATGTCGATATTGTAAAACACTAGTCTTGATTCCAGTCTCAAAATGATGCGTCTTTTTGGAAATCGCCTACTATAGCAATGGGCTCTAACGAGCGCCTTGCTAAAATTGTCTACTTAGGGTTCAGGTTCAGAATGCTTTAATCTTTCTGAACACTTACTCTTCTATTTTCAACTCTGTCCGTTAAAGTAAACCCCATCAATCAATAGCGGATGCAGGACATTGCTCTTTTTTTAAATTTCTTATTTCCCATCCTTTACCTTGTTTAGTAAGTAATTGTAAGTAATAGTGTAATGTAATTGTAAGTAATAGTGTAATGTAATTGTAAGTAATATTGTAATATAATTGTAACTAACAGTGTAATGTTATTGTAAGTAATAGTGTAATATAATTGTAAGAAATAGTGTAATGTAATTGTAAGTAATAGTGTAATGTAATTGTAAGTGATAGTGTAAGTAACAGTGTAATGTGTTCATTATTTTAGTTTTTTGTTTACCCAATACAACGCTAAATTACACTTATCACTTCGACCACAACTGTGGTCATCCTTAAACAAGAAATTAGTTGTTTTTAGATCACCTGAGCCAAAGGTTCTAGATGATCTATTATACTTACTCTATGTCCGTAGATCGCCTACGAAATAACTGGCTGCTAGTTGATACTACTTGGCATGGGTGTTCCTTGCATTGCCCCACGTTTACAGTTGTTCACATGATTTCATTCAGTGAACAATTTGTTGCCATGGCGACAAAAAGAAAACTATCTAATTCTTCTTGTCAGAAAATACTGGCCAAGCCGGATTTTAAAATAATTTCTCTTAAATGTTCCTTGACTGCACCTCCAAGTTTGCTGCAATTTGGTAAAAAACACCTCAGAAATTACTAGATTGAAATTGATTAAATATTGACATATTTTATAATATAATAAGGTAAAAACTTCAAAACGTTTCTGCCTAATCCTGCCGTTAAATTTTCCTTTGATTATGCATGTCTTGAATGCATATGTATACATATGAGTTATTGCACTCTTGTGAGCGATATAGGGCCACCCGAGTTGTCCTGTTTTCCAATTGCCAGTTTCATAATATTTACTTTTGTATATGATCTTCCAACTTCTTAAATCAATACATAAAAAAAGCTGGAATTGTTATTTCCTTTCAAATTTGCCTACTTCTCCCTACTTCTCCAACCCTCCTGCAGCCCCTAGGATTATCAGTGAACAATAATTCCATGTATCTATCTGTAAACAATGCCCGTTCATTTATCAGTAAACACTTATTCGATTCCGTTCATTTGGCAGTAAACAATTATTCCATTAATTTATTAATAAGCAATTATTCCTTTCCGTTAATTTATTAGTAAACAATGATTCCTTTAATTTATCAGTAAGCAATTATTCCTTTCCGTTCATTTATTAGTAAACAATTATTCCATTAATTTATTAATAAGCAATTATTCCTTTCCGTTCATTTATTAGTAAACAATGATTCCTTTAATTTATCAGTAAACAATTATTCCATTAATTTATTATGTATTAATAAGCAATTATTCATTTCCGTTCATTTATTAGTAAACAATAATTCCTTTAATGTATTAGTAAACAATAATTCCTTTAATTTATCAGTAAGCAATTAGTAAAAAAATATTCCATTCCGTTCATTTATCAGCAAATATTAATTCCTTTATCGTATTAGTAAACAATAATTCCTTTAATTTATTAGTAAAGAACTATTCAAGTCCGTTCATTTAGCAGTAAACAATAATTCCTTTAATTTATTAGTAAACAATTATTTCATTCCGTTCATTTATCAGTTAACAACAATTCCTTTAATTTATAAGTAAAAAATTATTCGATTCCGTTCATTTAGCAGCAAACAATAATTTCTTTATTTTATTAATACACAATTATTCCTTTCCGTTCATTTATTAGTAGACAATAATTCCTTTAATTTCTTAATAAGCAATTATTCCTTTCCGTTCATTTATTAGTAAACAATGATTCCTTTAGTTTATTACTAAGCAATTATTCCTTTCCGTTCATTTATTAGTAAACAATGATTCCTTTAATTTATTAGTAAGCAATTATTCCGTTCCGTTCATTTATTAGTAAACAATAATTCCTTTAATGTATTAGTAAGCAATTTTTCCTTTCCGTTCAATTATTAGTAAACAATGATTCCTTTAATTTATCAGTAAACAATTTAGTAAAAATATATTCCATTCCGTTCATTTATCAGCAAATAGTAATTCCTTTATCGTATAAGTAAACAATAATTCATTTAATTTATTAGTAAAGAACTATTCAAGTTCGTTCATTTAGCAGTTAACAATATTCCTATACTTTATTAGTAAACACTTATTTCATTCCGTTCATTTATCAGTTAACAACGATTTCTTTAATTGATAAGTAAACAAGTATTGCATTCAGCAGTAAACATTAATTCCGTTCATTTGTCAGTTAATAATATTTCTATTTATTTGTCAGTTAAACGATGCCTAGTTTTATTTTATCACCTATCATGATTGTTTCGAGTTCGTGTTTCTTTAATTATTTCGAGTTCATGTTTTTAAGAACCGTTTGTTTTGGAAATGTTTGAAGATCTAAATGTTAATTGGACACCTACTTCTTCTATAATATATATTTTAGTTTCATATTTCGGGAAAGGAAGATATTTCTCCTGGTGAACAATACGTTTCTACCTTTCCAAGACATTGTTAAAACTCGTCTATTGCAGAGGAGCCAAATTGTCTGGCCAAAGAATATTGTTAAAGTAACTGCTCGGTATCGGAAAAATGTACCGTACGTTGATTATTTTGCTTTGTACTGCCGCATTATTATTGCCTGACTGTATATAACGAATACAGAGCACAAACACATGCCGTTTTATTTTCTGGTGTAGTATAGTATGTTATAGTATTGTGCGTTTCACAGGGATGTATACGTGTACTTACGTTTTGGTGAGAAACTTTGAATATACTCGCGTTGAATCGGAGTAAATAATATGTGGATGTGAATGTGTCAGGTAAATCCGTAAATCGTGCAGCTTTCCAAACGAAGAACTAAATGTTACATTATATGCCTTTGAGCGCGGAATAAATATGCATGTTTATATAATTATTGTAGATATACCTAGAATGTAACGTGCATTTTCTAAATGGGAAATAATACAGATATACTAGCTATTAATGCCATGCCATTTTAAGTATCATATCTACAGACAGTAATAAGTTATATTATATTATATGCATATGCATAAACCGTAACAGTTTAAGTAATGAGATCGCTCACGTCTCACGGTAACCGATCTGCGCGAATGTTGACGAGGTGAGATCAGTACCTGCGAAATCACCTTCGTTCGTCATACTCTCAATGAACTCTTCAGCGACATCTTCCCTAAAGTGGACTCTTCCATGTCCAAAATCGGGCGACCTAATTGTTCGTGTTGTAAGAAGTTTTTCAATATATTGACAACTAAAAGGCAACAATGCTGAATCCACGGGGGACAGCTTGTTACGAGCTGACTCACTTGAATCTATACTGTTTGCAAGAATCTAAATATTGCCTTTTAAGTTTAAAGCATTGAGACTCGTAATAAGCACAAATACAAGAGACAGTTGGCGCATGGCATTAATGTCGCCGAAAAAAGACTGCATTCATTTTTTTACAGCACATTCATTCATAACACACATTAGTCTAAAATTATACTCATTTTTATTAAGGACTAATTCCAGTATTTTTACATTTAAGGATTTCCTTTGGTCAGAATTTATTTGTTTTTGTATAATTTGTCAATAAAAAACAAGAACAAAAAGACAAGTTTGGATTTACATGCACTAATAAGGCATTTAACCATGTCTCTGTTTATAGCACCATTGAAAACCTTTGCAGCAATCACGGAATACTAATAATAATACTATAATACGTATACGTCGTCACTGCAGCAGTCTGAGGGTTAATTTGCTATAGACACGAACTTTCTTCTTTTACTATCTAAGAGAATTATGCATTAACGTTTTATGCAATCTACCTAAATCAAGATATCTCTTCAAATTTGATAAGCACGTACAGTAATTAATGTATAGCTACTATTAAAATGAGTGGACGACTTTATTTAATGCTGAAAATATAATTCGACTTTAGAATTAGCGTCTGCTTCATTTCTAATCAGGGACGGGTAAATAATCCTAAATATAACAACATGAAATGAAAAACGAGGTCAATCTAACTCAATCTAAACACATTGGAAACATGAATTTCTTTTCAAATGTAACACAACTAACTGTTTCAATCACACGACCGTAGTTTTACGATGGATTTACATTTCGTGTTTAACAGCTCGTCCTCCCATGTAAAATCTGAAGAACGAATAACAATATAGTCTGCGATTACAGGCGGGCGGCGACTTATAACATAGTTGATCTGCGTCATTAACTATGAATCATAGGACTGGCTGAATTAACACATGCAGACGAAATGGTACCCATCTACAGCCGACACCTTTTTTGTGTATCTATTTCAGACGATTTTCAAGAACAGTGAAGTAAAAGGTGATCTTGCTCATAAGGAGCAATTTTTATTCGGACACGATGCATTTTATCGATAACTAATTGTATGGCTTGCCCTCGATTTGTTGTGCGTTGGAAAGGGTTATGCTTCAGTACGTAGTTCGTTCGAAGTTCTCATTTGCCACAATATGTTTTTTTGTTGTTAAAAAACGCGAATCAATAATTATATCTCCCTTTTTAAATGCCCCATCTTTCAAAGAATCTTGATCTCCGGTTTGTTGAATGTTTAAAAGGGTTATACATAAATATTGCGAAGTATACTGGTCTACAGAGAAACGGTTGTACATCAATATTGCTACGTATACTGCTCTACAGAGAAACGGTTGTACATCACTATTGCTACGTATACTGCTCTACAGAGAAACGGTTGTACATCAATATTGCCAAGTATACTGATTTTAATACATCAATATTGCTACGTATACTGCTCTACAGAGAAAGGATTATACATCAATATTGCGAAGTATACTGCCCTACAGAGAAACGGTTATACATCAATATTGCGAAGTATAATGGTCTACAGAGAAAGGATTATACATCAATATTGCGAAGTATACTGCTCCACAGAGAAAGGATTATACATCAATATTGCCAAGTATACTGCCCTACAGAGAAAGGATTATACATTAATATTGCCAAGTATACTGCTCTACAGAGAAAGGATTATACATCAATATTGCGAAGTATACTGCTCTACAGAGAAAGGGTTATGCATCAATATTGAGAAGTAAACTGCTCTACAGAGAAAGGATTATACATCAATATTGCGAAGTATACTGCTCTACAGAGAAAGGATTATACATCAATATTGCGAAGTATACTGCTATACAGAGAAAGGATTATACCTCAATATTGCGAAATATACTGCTCTACAGAGAAAGGATTATACCTCAATATTGCGAAGTATACTGCTCTACAGAGAAAGGATTATACATCTCTACAGAGAAAGGATTATACCTCAATATTGCGAAGTATACTGCTCTACAGAGAAAGGATTATACATCAATATTGCGAAGTATAATGGTCTACAGAGAAGGTTTATACATCATTATTGCGAAGTATAATCGTCTACAGAAAAAGGGTTATACATCAATATTGCGAAGTATAATGGTCTACAGAGAAAGGATTATACATCAATATTGCGAAGTATAATGGTCTACAGAGAAAGGGTTATATATCAATAATGCGAAGTATAATGATCTACAGAGAAAGGATTATACATCAATATTGCGAAATATACTGCTCTACAGAGAAAGGATTATACATCAATATTGCCAAGTATACTGCCCTACAGAGAAAGGATTATACATCAATATTGCCAAGTATAATGGTCTATAGAGAAAGGATTATACATCAATATTGCCAAGTATAATGGTCTGCAGAGTAAGGATTAGACATCAATAATGCCAAGTATAATGGTCTATAGAGAAAGGGTTATACATCAATATTGCGAAGTATACTGCTCTACTGAGAAATGATAAGACATCAATATTGCCAAGTATAATGGTCTACAGAGAAGGTTTATACATCATTATTGCGAAGTATAATGGTCTATAGAGAAAGGGTTATACATCAATATTGCGAAATATACTGCCCTATAGAGAAAGGATTATACATCAATATTGCCAAGTATAATGGTCTACAGAGAAAGGATTATACCTCAATATTGCGAAGTATACTGCTCTACAGAGAAAGGATTATACATCAATAATGCGAAGTATAATGGTCTACAGAGAAGGTTTATACATCATTATTGCGAAGTATAATGATCTGCAGAGAAAGGGTTATACATCAATATTGCGAAGTATACTGCTCTACAGAGAAGGAGTTATACATCAATATTGCCAAGTATACTGCTCTACAGAGAAAGGGTTATACATCAATATTGCCAAGTATACTGCTCTACAGAGAAAGAGTTATACATCAATATTGCCAAGTATACTGCTCTACAGAGAAAGGGTTATACATCAATATTGCCAAGTATACTACTCTACAGAGAAAGAGTTATACATCAATATTGCGAAGTATAATGGTCTACAGAGAAATGATTATATATCAATAATGCGAAGTATAATGGTCTACAGAGAAGGTTTATGCATCATTATTGCGAAGTATAATCGTCTACAGAGAAAGGGTTATACATCAATATTGCGAAGTATAATGGTCTACAGAGAAAGGGTTATACATCAATATTGC
>JAUELF010252232.1:0-21144 GCA_031471495.1 Clinocardium nuttallii
TTCCTTATATTTTAGCATTAATATGGCTATTACAGTGAGTAATAAAACATAATAGTATTTTACAACTTTATTTTCCATGATATAGCACGTCAAACATTAGTACTATTTGTTATAGGTGTCCAATTTGGCGCCAAAGTAATAACGTCACTTTCTTAGTATTCGGTCGCTTTTTCCAAGAATCCAAGGTTAATTTTGTTATGAGCTTATGAAAAAAATATTTCAGCCAATCACAGGCAAGCAAAAGTGATGAATACAAAGAAAACTAAAATATTGACAAATGCAGTATGTGGAGTCGCAATAATAATTCAATAACTTACTTGTAACAATAACCTAAACGTTACCTACACGTGGAACATATTTATTCTCCAAAAAAAAGTATCATGTCTCATTAAAAAGAGGACAATGGCATCTCATAAGTATTTCTTTGTGAATAGAGTATTGTTGGGAAATGGATGTTATCACTGAAATAACGATCACAGTAAATGCTAATCGTCCTTGACATACATCGACGAGTGTAAGGTCAACATTACATGAGCAACTTCTCACGATCATCCATGTTTGAAATCAATGGCCATTACGACAGGATTGTTAACTCGTACATGCAGGTGTTTGTAATAACAGTTTATCATAAGCTGGCATGTTTACATATACAACGAAATATGCAGATCGTTATCAGACTGCAAAAATGCAATGTTTCAGTAATTGTTACATATCTTAGTAGGTTCAGCTTGTTTTTATATAGGACAATCATTGTGCTTGAACGGCACAGCAAAGCCCCTAATTGCCCTCACAAGCTATACTAACTGTACTTGTTGATACCTGTAGCTCAATCTTCAGGGACGAGTATTCAACGTACAGACAGACACATGGCGAAGTATATAGACAGATTCGAAATATTCTGCAAATATTTCAAACAAATACATAGGTAGGTACACACGCATGTTGCGCGGTAGGACTTGTAAAATATCAATGAAAGATAACGTCAACAATTTAATAACATGTGCATGTCTTTCTGTGCTAGGTATTCACACTAACCGACGAAACAGAACACCCGCAGAGCAAAACAAATGGCACCTCTGACGTCCTACATATTAGTAGACAATGGATATTGAATCCCTCAAACACTTATCTATTGCAGACGACAGTTGTCAGACATATGAAAGTCGCTTTGACACATGATGGAAATATGATTATTGTCGTTTTCCACTTTTATCTCACCGGAAACTTCTGTTGTAACAAATATAGCATGGAACATTTGAAATTTATTTTGAAGAAAACAAACTAAATTGAAAATATTGTGGGAAAAAGAAAAAAAAATTGTTAACGTCTATCTGCGAAGACAACCTATAAGACCGGCGTAGTCTGATCTGGTTCTGCATTGTTCGCAAATTTGTCGTAGAAGGTTTAAGAAAGTGTTAAGCACTGTCCATATAGATCCGTAGCAGAAAAGGTGTACATGTCATACTTACGTTGGGTCTGGTTTCTCACAGAACTGCTCAACTACTCATTCCAATAATGCAGTAATGGAGTAATGTATTGTCTCTACGTTTGAACGGTAAATTAGTTATCAAATCGTCTACAGTTTTATCAAATCATTCAAATACTGGATATAAATTCACGAAACTATAATAATATAATTTTTTGCACAAATGTCTGGATCAGGTCAATATTGAGTAATACCTGAATTATATCTGTCCATAGTATATGATACAACACTCGATTAAGTAGCTACACCTTTAAACTTATGCCCGCCAATGTGTTGGGTTTATTTAGTGGCAATGACAAATCTTTATTAAAATGTACTAAGGCCCATAACACACATCATGCATTACCGAAACTTATATACCCTGATATGGCTCTAGCAAATCCACCAACTAACATGCTAGACGATATAAATAAAACAGTTTTTGGAAATTTGTGAGATAACAAATCAGACAAAATGAAAAGAAAAAATTGTAATATTGTCAATCGAAAATGGTGGCATAGTTATTCCAAATATATATTTCGAAATAAATTCTTGAAAAGTTTAGATGACAAAAGTAAAGGTGTATGGAAAATATTTTACAAAAGAAACCTGCAGAAATATGGCGATCTCTTCATCTTTGATTGTAAACTAACCGATGCAGATATACACACAATGTATATAGAGAACGTATTTCTGACGGATATCCTTCTTGCATGGCAAAAGATTCATATTGGTCTATCAAAAATAAAATGTTCAAAGAAATCATCTGGAACAACTCTGAAGTAAAATGTAACGGCGAAACATTTGTTTTACAATGATTGGTATTGAAAAGGCATACAGTTTTCAGAACATTTTTTCAAATTTTGGAATAATCATTTATTACGATGTTGAATCATTTAGATACACGTTTAATATAAAATCTAATGATTTTTTTTAAATATTACACAACATAATCGGAAATGTACCATTAGTCATTATGGAAAACGCAATGGAAACTGAAACTTCAAATAATGTTGAAAACAAACAAATAATAAGTATAAAATTCAAATACCACATAGAACATTTTTTAAGAAAATTAGGATAACTCATTGAATGTAAAGATTGATTAGAAAAGCCATTATGTTAAACCGCTTAAATCAACAACTGATACATCATTAAGAAGTTTCCTATATAATTGTTTAACTCAGAGCATACCTACAAATAAACCATTTGCATTATTATAACTATAAACCACCATGTCTGTGTGACTTCTGCTCAAGTTACGTTGAACTTATCGAACATTTGTTTTGGGAATGCAGATATTCTACAGATAATATGGAATGAATTAATATCATTTCTTAACACCAAGAATATAAAAGTAACTATCAATTTAAAAGACGTTTGTCTTGGAACTTTTAAAGGCTATGTCGATAAATTACTTTAAATCATATCATCATACTTAAGAAACATTATATATTTAGAAAAAAAATCCTGCTTTCATCTTCTTTATTTATCATTTGAAAAGCAAGAAAAAAGTAGAACAAGAAATCGCTCTATTAAAAGACAAATCAGAACTCCCCAACAGGAAGGGGATACAACTACAAACCTTTAATAAAAACAACACACATATTTCATACCTATTAAATCACAGTCCAACCCTTAGCAACTCACATACTCTTTCTCTTCATCTACTTTTCATCTATTTTCTTCTCCGCATCATCAGTATCATTATCTCCTCCTTCTAATTCCTCTTTGGAATATTGAAATGTATGGTACATTACATTTTCGAAATAGAAGACATATATTCTAAAGTTCCGATTATTGTTTGTATTGTAACCTGTACTTATGTACATCTTGTGTGAAATAAATAAAAAAAATAAAAAATAACATAACATGATATAAATACATTGATTACATTCGCAATAATTTCTTTAAGAAAAAAATGCTCTTTAGAATGTAGAGGTAGTGTTCATTTTCTTATTTCCAATGCATTATAAAACTTTTATAAAGTATAGAAACTTGTAATGCTAGTATCAGAATTATATTCAATTCATTCAATTCAATTCAATTAATTTATTATTATACTTATACCAGGTCAAAATGAAATGTCTGATTCCATGATACTTTACAGACTCTGATAAAACACGATTTTCACACTATGTAATGGTATGAATAACACCTTTGAAAACAATACAAACATAATCTGTTTTCCCGATGAATTTTACTATTGCGACCATTCTGAATTCTAAACCTATGATTAAAACAACCACATTTTATGAGTAAAACAACATGTGTATTAGTAAATAGTTTTCAGTATTCAAACGAGACGTATACTGTTTATAATGAAGGTATCTACACACTTTGTTTATACTCCCTTGCAAATTTTGTTCGTAGCATACTATAAGATGTTGATTATAACATATTATACATTAATTTTATTCATGTTTCCAACTTCCTGTGAAATCCAAACGTTTGTAAAACCATATAGGAAAAGATGGATTATAATACATAAGCTGCCTATGTTCTACGTCCTATGTCGTCAAAAATGTCGAAATCAAATTGCCGTTGTGTACTTATTGGCATTTACAATTGTCGACACTAATACTTTATACAAAAAATATAACTGCCTATAAAGCGGATGTATCTTCTACATTCACCTTAAACTAGCATAGTATTCATTGTACTATTTAACATCAAATATTGCTTACAAATGTCAAAAGGTTTGACATCAGTAACACAAAATTGGTTTTATCTTGGACTCGAACAATTATGAGCAAGGAAAATAACAAAAATATCTCTCATAATATATAAAAAACAGAAAAAGTATTTTTTCTTATAAGTGATGCAATACGAACACGACGAATTATTTTAATCTTATAGAACAGGTCTACTTAATTTATGTGCATGCCGATTTTGAGAAAACCTTTCCCTTTGTTCAAAAAAGAACTGACGATCTATGGAATCACGCGACAGCAAGCCTTTCAGACACAAGTAATTGGTTTGGGTTAACGTCTTTTTTCAAAACAAATTAGGCCATATCACAGCGGCTAGTTTACCTTCCCCGCCACGACATTCACACTCATCAGCCTTATAAGCAACCTGTCCACGTATACTGGGAGACAAATGACGCATGACGCGGTGTTTTTCCAACGCCGGACAGAATGGTCGCCAATAATGGCTTTAAATTAACAAACTCTGTTAAAAGGCCGCGTCAGATTCCGGGAATTGGCGTTAAGTGAAGAAGCTCGTAGTGTCGTTTTATGTTTTTCATGTGAATGTCTATATGTTGTAATCTGGTCAAATTTGAAATTACTTTGGGTAAGAAATGATATAACGCTTCATGGAGATATCAACATAAAACGTTTAATGACCTTATATGACCCTCTCGAACTACGATTAATGCGACTCGTTTTAACAATCTAGCTTCAAATTAATCCATTCGATGTCGCACTTATGTCCCGTAGTAATGCCGTTTTCTACACAAACATTACGTAAATTGCCATTAAGCTCATACCAAGACCGTCACGGAAATGTTGGACCGCTAACACGCACATTGACGATTGACCATTAATTAGTAAAGTGAAATTGCGGTCAAGCACTGTATATTGGACGACGATTGCAAATACAAGAATAAGATGTGATGACCAGTAATTTACTGGATTGCCTTTGTTGTGTTTTATTTAATTCTGTTATTTGTTGTTTAACAAAATTGTTTCTGGGAATCATAGTTGAGCATATGCTATTTAGAAAATAGTTATATTGTCATAAACAATTGGTTTTAAATGGTTTTGCATATCTAAATCGGTTGTTTTGTCTTTGTTCCTTACATACTATTGCGTTATATATTTTCAACAGCTCACCACAGTCCGTGCTTATAAATAGAAAAGAGACGTTGAAACTGTTATATTTAAATATATTCAACATCAAAGAAATAACGCACAGGTTAAAGCTTAACTTAACATAATACTCACTAAGTTTGTTTTAACGAATAAACCATGGTATAGAAATGACAAATTCATGTTTGTCTTAAATCACCCATCACTCATTTAACTAATGCATTTCAACACCAAATACAGGATTCCCGAATGAATATCATTGATTGTTAAATATCACTTTTATATAAAATATATGAAAGATAAACAGTGGTCAAAGGTTTAAGAATGGACTGCTAAGTCGTGATTTTAACAAATACATAGGAATATACGACTGTGTTGGCGTCCTTGCTATAATACGTTTCTTAACGAGACATTTCTGTTTTTTAAATCATGTTAAGTCCAAATGATTAACGAGGTTATTATTGTGTGGGATTCTTTTGCGATTTAAATTCGCTCCCAGTAAAGGTTTGTTCTTTTCTTTCAGGTACTCTTCAGTTAAACATCAACTATTTGGGCTTGACTTCTTAACAACTTTTAGCAGATAAGTCCGAGTAATCACGAATGATAACGTGAATGTCATTCCTCAAAGAATTGTAGATCTTAATTAATGTTTATTTAATGGAAATGTGTCATGTTAAACTTTTATATATAAGCTTAATAATTTATAGATGCCTTCAATACTATCTTGTATGTATCAGTTTACAAAATATATACTGTGTAACTTCAATTGTCGTTCTATACGTTTATGTTGATCAAGTTCGCCTGGCTCTTTGAAATGTTTGTAACAAAATTCACAGAACATATCTCCTTTTCGTTATGCCTTATTTAGAACATTTTACAATAATCCTAGTATGTTTAAATTCATATCTATTTTGAAGTATTATAAACGTTTCATTAATATGGCCTTATATTGAATTAAATACTTTAACAACAGGAAAAGACTCATTTATCAAAGTATAAAGCGTTTGATTAATTTTGCTTTATTTTGCATAAATGGATATAAAAGACAGACTCATGTATCCTTTATTTATGGAGATTAACACTGTTTTTTGTATTCGTAAAAGCGACTGGGCACGAGAAAACAACACTTACGTCATTTTTATTTTTAGCACAGGCCTTCACACTTATATAAATATACTTTATAGATGTGGATAAATTATCCTTTATACCATTTTTAAGTAATACATTTTACCATATGGTCGGTTAACAAAAGAGTCAAATGCCATTTCAAAATCAATAAAAGCAACATAAACTTGTTTTCGTTTCACATTAAGATACTTTGAAAATATCGCGTATAGAGCAAAAGCATTGTCTACTTGTATAGTCACAGAAAGTTCTCCTTCAGTGCAGGAGGCAGCGGGTCGGGTCTTACAATATACTTTACAAAAACGAGTATTGACTTTCCTTCCTAGGCGCTCAAGAGTGAAGTAAGTACTGGTACTGACAAGCTGGTGTCAGGATAAATGGACCCGACCAGTAATACAGGTAACCTACCAAAAAAAGAACCGTTATATAGCTGCTGAACAATATTTTTAAAGCGGCATCAAACACCCTTCGAAACAAACATAAATAGTTCGGAAAGGACACTTAAAAGACCTAGATATGATTGAGTTGGTGTTTGTGAAGTCGGATGCACTAGAAAATGATGCAAATTGGGAGTATAATTTTCAGACAAAATCGATAAAAAAATAAACATATTCACCCCTTTGCATGATGTTTTCAAATGCCGTTTAATGTAGAGGCGTTAACAGTCGTCTTTATCAGTGGAAGGTTACAACTGTTCCTTAAAAGTCTGACTACGTGACTCCTTTGTCCGCTACAAAATTGTTGTAATATACCCAGAGACTGAAACTAATGAAATCTAAAGCCCTCATCAATTGAGATTTAACTGTATACAGCGACTCTCCAGTAATGGTATAGAATAATCATTTCGTCATTTGTCAACCTCTCGTAATGGATGGATTAGGCCTGTCTTACTTGCTCTTTCCTATTATGCGGTCGTTTCCCATTCCTGTTTCAACCGGGAAACATCGGGTTCTTTCAACTATTTCACTGCCGAATAACACAAAGTCGATTATTCCATGTTTAAAATTGGACCATCCATTATTTCGCCTAACAGAAAAAGATTGTTAAATGTGTTCCAAATGGCAAACAATGAAGATTTCGTTACGAGCTGTCTGAACTGAATTTACATTTTTTTTCAAAACCCTGTAATTCCCTATGGCAGCGAATGGGTTAACGATGTTAAAACGAATATTTTATTTGTTGTTCTTTACAAATATTTCAATCAAATATTCTCAAATTGGTTTGTCATTATATAAAATAATTGTTATATGTTTTGGTTTTATTCAAATGGTTTTTTTCGATATACATGCACATGTATTTTGGATACTCAGGGTGACATCTGTTTTAATCTTCAGATTCAATAAAAGAAACTGCATTGTAGATGACAACATATCAGTTACAAATTGCCAAAAACAACAGGCTTTCTAATGCTCGTTCTTCATTGCGTACACTAGAAACAAACTAACTAAGATCCCTTTAAAACAGATGTTGTCAGCTTTCGACTGGTGATTCTCATGTACCAACATAGATCATTCTAAACTGCCTTCCTCCGAAATAAGTATTATTCGTACCAAACGCATTGATAGGTAAACATGTATTTACATGAGTGTATGTATATGGAGCCAAACTTATTATAACATTGACATTTAAAACATACTTGTATCAAAATTAACAGTTGAACATAACTAAGAGATTACGGATTTACAGAAGAATATAACATATACATTTAAGCCACAAAGTTGTCCCTTTAACCAGTTCACCGTGCGTAGATGATTTGTTTGTCCCCCTCGCGAAAAGCTCCAATCACCATCAGACGATCGGAATATAATATACAATAGTCAGCCTACTTAGCTAGAAGAACTGAACACGTTTTAGAATCATTCAGAATTTTACGAAAATTGGTGTATTCCTAGTATATTACTTAATCTACTGATATATTAAATATTACTAAAGAAACGCCCTGATATACCTTAAACGTGTTAAAAGCGGCGTAAAACATCACACAAACAAACTGTATGCGTCTCACTTGAATGTTAGGGAATTACATTCAAGGATTTGTCGATGTCGCAGTGATCTACATTAGCAAACAAATATCCCATACTTAGCCCTATTCATGGGGAAAATCTACTCCATGTCACACTTACATCAGGTGTATCGTCAATTGAAGCACCGGTAAAAGCAAAGCCACTCAAGAACCATACTTTATATGTTTTCAACTAGTAGCTATTTGTATCTAGTTACGTACTACATCGTTGGTGTTTGGTGATTATGTTTCTAGAGAGGGTTCTAGGATGCTAGTATGTTTGGATGGCGGTCAGGGAAGGTCCTCATTCTGGATACCACTTCTCGTAAAATCTCGATGGTCAATTGTCCAGAGACGTGACACAAATTGGAATACTGGTCATTCTTTTACCGCCATATTAATCTCGTCTCCAAGAAATGGACGTTCTCGGCTCATCATATTTTTGAGATTCTTACAAAAGACAGGGATGGGAATTTATGCTTTTACGATGAGAACTTATAATGAATGTGCCTGTTCTTAACAAAGACGGTATATTAAGTTTGCATTTAATGTGGAATGTTTATTTACAACGTGTTCGAAATTCATCATACATTCAAACTGCATTATTAAAATTACCGAAATCCCGTTTTGAAAAAGAAGACGAGTGAATATTTTGATATTTTCGATGGCTGTGTGGTATATTGGTTAACATGCTGGACGTTTAATCCAGAGATAGGGATTCCAACATTGGTCAGGATCCTGTAAATTTCAGATCCAATCAACAATAAGATCAACAGGAAAGATGACATCGCGGGTATCGATGCTATACACTGAGTACATTAAAGAACAAACTATTAATGAGCCGTTCCACCACGAGAAAACCAACATTGTGGACTATGTGTAAAGTATTGATCCGGATAAGGCTCAGCAATCATCGCAGGCTTACACGAACAGACAGTGTTCGCCTCCTGTCGATTTCCTGTTTAATGAATCATTACTCTATGCCTTTATTTCCCTGAGCGGACTGCGCAAGCTGATCTGGGTCGATTGATTACGCAGCGTCCACAATGTTGGTTTTCTCGCGGAACGTCCCAAATGGGTATTTTCGGAAGAAGTAGGATATCGCACTTTTATCAAATTACATCTCTTGGTATTATCTGTACCTGTCATATTATGGTACATGATATAATATACACTATCAAATGGCATCGAGAAGCTAATAGGCGTATGCTCAATCAGAATAATTGGTCTCAACAACTACATTACAAATACTTACTTTGTAATTTACTGTAACAAGTATTGGGCAAAGACGAATAAAAACAGGATGTCATATCAATTTGGACTTTACTTTTTACAGAGCACAGCTACAAGGCTAATGGTTTTGGAATAATTATTCCGTCATTTATCAACCTCTCGTAATGGTAGGCTTTGGACTGTATTTAACCCTGCATCCAGTTATCCTTATTTTCTATTTCTTAAGTAAAGACAGCATGATCTATTCCATCTTAGTCAATACTTTATGTTTATAACGTTTTAAATATTTGTTTCTAAATTCCACTTTTGTGTGTTATTTGATATTGGTCCTACTGTATTCCAAGGACGATTTTTACAATAAAGACAAATACATTCATGAGAGCTGTAGAGTATTTATAATTGTGATTTGTCGCTGTTTTCGATGGGATTTATAATAAGAGTAATTAAAGAAGGCTATGCTACACAATATTTGTCTTTTTTAAGATCCTCCATAATTTCAAAATAACCTTCAACAAACATTTCGACAAAAACATGACCTCGATCCAGATGATGGATTCACTATAAAGAGCTATATAGCCAGGCAATAAGGTATTGTACTCTTACAACTGTCTTATTTTCATTTGTCTACTTCGATAATAATTATAGTTTCTTAAAATAATAGGTTGCTAACTTAAGGTTTATATGTGCAGATTGCACTGAATTTACACTGGAAACGTGGAATTATAATTTGAATATTTCCAAATTGAAATGAGCAAATGTATGTGTTTTTTAAATGAATTCTAAAGCAAGTTTCCATTTATATATATATGATCCGCGTCTAAAGATGTGAAGGCTTAATAACACTCTTGTTTGCCATCATTTAAATTTGCATTGGTGTAAAACTAATGTGGTGTGATGCTAGTTTATTGTCAGAAGATACATTCAGTTATACCTTACTATTCACATAAGACCCAAAATCGCTAGACGCGGTTCATTTATATCTTCATAAAAACAGCGTGAGGTGTCTTGTTGCATCTACGTATATCGAAGTCTCAATGTTATATATTCCGACACTATATCTAAATGTAAACATACAGATTGCATTGATGTAACATCTATGCACCAGAAGTGAGATCGAGACAAACAGGCAAAGAAGTTCCTCTCTAGATAACTCGGATCTTGTTATATTCCCATGGAAAAGATTATATCATATTTTCATTATTAGTAAAATAAACAACAAGACATCGAAGAATTAGAATAAAATAATTAAAATTACAGGAACTTACGAGGTGACACATATATTTATTATACAGTTGTGCATATGATATTTTCATGGAACACTTTGTAAATTACATGTAAGTAGTAGAATGGATTGGCAATATAAGATACCGTGTGTCACTTGTTTTTAAGTAATTTGTATTATATAATTAATTGATCTATATGACAACACGACCCGTTATGCTAGATGCGGTTCCTATATTTTCTTTGAACTCACATAGGAAATAAAATATCATTGTCATTTATTCACGATTTTCCTATTCATATTCATATAACAATGTAGACATGTTGCATTACGTACCTCACGTGTGATATCATATTTAAATATCCATAGGACTACCAGTATCAACGTGCTTAGATATACCATTAAATAATGATGTGCGGGTCTTCACTATAGGCAGATGCAATACTACCTACAAATCGCTAGAACGTGGTAGTTGTTTTGTGTTTATCGCCATTTTCCACAATATTTCAGTAATATCACGGCGTTTTCTGCGTAAGGTATCAGTTCTGCTGCTCCATATATCCTGACACCAACCAGTCACTTTGAGCACCAAGGAGGGCAGTCATTAATACCATTTTTAAAGCTTTTGGTATGACCCAGCCGGGGATAGAACCCGAAACCTCCCGCATTCGAGGCGGATACTACATCACGGAAGAGGTACTATATTAGTACATGGACAATATCAAAGTAAGGTTACTTATCTATTGTGTATTACTTGTTTTTAATAATATTTTTCACATGATGTATTATTATTCGTAACATTTGATTATGTATTTTGGGCCGGTGGTCTTTGATTACGAAAATAAATAAATAATACAACATTTGTTAAAATTGTGTATTACAGGTCAAATCGTCAAATGAGCCCGACCGATGGAAAAGGTCAATGTACCAGTTCACACGTTCCTGGCCAGAGTAGCTGAAGATCAACCAATCTTACAACTATTCCTTCTTTCCATATTTAGCATAAATTACAGAAACATCTAACAAGCTTGTTAAAGTAATAGTTGTACATTGTATTATCAGACGGTGCAAAAATAGTACTTTGTTCAAAGTAATGTCAACTGAATCACTGCAAACAAATGTGTGATTTGGAAAATAATAATTCCCATACGCATCTTCAATTGTAAAAAAGTGTCAAAACTATTTTTTATATTATCCTCATCTATCTCCTTATATTTTAAGCTTGCTTTGCATTATTCATAAATCATGAAAAGATAATCGCTTTAACAGTAGTCAACCCAAGGCGCTATATTTTGAAGATAAACGTTTGATTCAACCCCTTCATTGAAATATGTGTTTGATTTGCTAAAGAATACACCACATCAATTTATCCAACTTTCCCACGTGCAGACGCTTTCTGACGCCTCCGCATCATACGACTTTTTAAAACAAGTAGCAATATGAGAAATTGCTCAATATAAACAATTACACCTTTTATCACAATGTTGTCAAACACTTTTCCATTAAACATACTTTCAATTATAGAGATCTTCCAAACGTTTGTCCATATGTTTTCAAAGACGTTTGTTGCAGTTGTACTGTATGTGGGAAGTGGGTTAAATATAGTGTATCCATGTTGAGTAATGATTGTACATTATGAATACTGATAAGCGAAATTAAGTGGAGCTCTAGATAAAGGACGTTTTGCATGGTCTAGAACCCTTATTGGAGAGGATTCTTTCGAGTACCAACATCAAAGGATTTGATTGGATAATCAGAAGATAATTGTTGGGAAGGAGCTGTACATCGCTCCTTATTTGGGTCTCTATGTTCAGAAATCAATACCAGCTTGCTCACCATACATATACCCTCAGTAAAATAGATAATTACTGCAAGAAGTTTATTGAAACATTCTGTAATTAAATGTTCGAGCAGTGCATCACCAGATCAGCCTCAGAGTTACACTGGTAGCAAATATATAATGGTCTTACTTGCCATATCGACATGTGCGCATTCACAGACGTGTTTTCACTATCTGAAAATATATGATGAGACCCCGATTTAAGTTGTCACTGCTCCTAAACAACTCTCATATTACCAATCACTTCTTTCAAAGTATTTAAACAGCATTTGTAACGGCATTGTATCTAAGAGTAAATGAAAACGTAGACAAAACATATTTCTCAATAGATGAGCATTTCATGACGCACACTCTCAGCATTATTTATTCAGAAGATATTATTCAAATTTAATATTCATGTTCCGTCTTATATTACCGTATCTATTTAAATTTACGAGCTTGTTAACTGTGAATAGACCGGTTGACATGCACATAGAACATAATATTTTCAATAAAAACATGGATCTATATAAATGTTTTAGTATATCTTGTAAAAAGTTACTTATATAATTGAGTATGTGAGCATATATAAATGCATCTGCATACAGTGAATAGTAAAAACTGAGTTGAGCTCTAGCTACCGAGTATCTGCATACATTGAATACTGAGTTGTGCGCTAGCTACCGAGTATCTGCATACATTGAATACTGAGTTGTGCTCTAGCTACCGAGTATCTGCATACATTGAATACTGAGTTGTGCTCTAGCTACCGAGTATCTGCATACATTGAATATTGAGTTGAGCTCTAGCTACCGAGTATCTGCATACATTGAATACTGAGTTGTGCTCAAGCTACCGAGTATATGCATACATTGAATACTGAGTTGTGCTCAAGCTACAGAGTATCTGCATACATTGAATACTGAGTTGTGCTCTAGCTACAGAGTATCTGAATACATTGAATACTGAGTTGTGATCAAGCTACCGAGTATCTGCATACATGGAATACTGAATTATGATCTAGCTGTCTCATAATCTCACTAGAGCAATAACTGTCCGTCTGCATGTTATTTAGTCCTACGTGTATCTTGTGGAAAACAACAAGGACCATGTCGTATTACTCACCTGGTTTAAACAGTCTTTATTGTTGACATTGTGTGTAACGCCGATTTTAACAAAATATACTACCATTTTTCAAAGTATTAGCTCTGTACTGGTCGCCATTTAATCATCGAAGGTTTCATTAAGAACCTCCGCAAACCATATTTTTCAATCATTTTTTACACTTGTAAAAGTTACTATAAGGTTGGTTTTCGCATGGAGAGGTTCAAATAATATAAAATGTAAAAACTGATCAATGTGCTGGATGTTTTAATTAAAGAAAAAACATACACAATAAACGAATATCCTCCTTACTGATATAGTATCTCCTTAAAGCATGCAAAAGAAATTCAGAATTTAACATCTTTTGAAATTCACAGTTTTTACGGTATTTCATTTAAGAGACTTTTTTATTCGAGCACATGAAGGGTATACATTTGTTATTTTACTATTTGAAATATAATTTTGATACAGACTTGAACCCCCTGTAGGGTAGGATAAATTGTTCTCAATAAGACATTTATTCTGTTATCACAAAGGCGCAAATAAACGTCTGTGTCAGGGTTAAATAATTAATTATCCGAGGTAGTGTTTGAAATGTTTAAATGCAATAATTCACACTCAATAATTTACATACTGTTATGAAGTAAAATCACATACTATACAACTGATATTAACCCTTCTCCCCGTGTGTAACCACTCTGCATCAGTATACTTTCAAAACATCTAGGCTCAAATCTCCATGAAAGAAAATTCAACTATTAATTAGATTTAAAAACAGTCTTGCAAAGGGAAAACGGCTCATTATAAGCACTTTCTTTTAATGCCTCAGTCTGTCGCACATACGTCAGAAAAGTCTGAAAGTGGGAGAGTTAAAACACATTTCTGTCTTCTTGTCTCACTTTTCAGGAAATACGTATACAAACGACAATAACAAAAGAAAATCCAACAATTACCTTCCGACGTAATAATGCCACCGGCGGTTTATCATAAATGAGCCGTCACGCGAGAAAACCAATAGTATGGCCTCTGCGTAATGTATCGGCCCGGATCAGTGTGCGCGGAAACATTCCGTCTCAGGATTTTAGTATAAAAACATTAATATTACCAAGAAAATGGTTTTGCTGAAGGTATGGCACAGATTGTGGTAGGACTAAAAGACTATCAGAGATTTGTATCAGTTGCAAATACCATCTTCAAAACTGATTGTAACAGATTACAGCGACTTTATTCATGGACATTGCGGATATCAAGTTGCTATATATAGTTTGCCATTTGGACGTCGCAGTGTGGTCCGATTTATAAACCGTTGTTATTTTCATTGTTCATAAATAAATATGCATGCAATCTCTTATTAAAAAAGAGAAATGCGATTTAGCTGCAACTGCTTGATTAAAAAACAATTCGAAAATCATGTCGACATCAGTACGTTATATGTCTTAAGTAAGTGTTGAATTTGAATATCATCAGATACATCGAAGTGCAGTTGCCTTAAGTTTAAACTGATTTATTTTACAACGATTTTGAAATGTGTTCTAATAGTAATCGTTCTCGATGTGTCAATCTTTAAATAAATACTAGCCCCAAACGTGTGTGAACACTTCAAAATGTTGACCAAATTCACTTGCAGGAAATACGTACACAAATTCTAACCCTGGACATGGAATGACCAAAGCATCGATCTACCTGTCTTCAACGCATTCAACGCTAGTATAATTGAATGGATTTTTGTTTATTTTGTAAAAGCATTGTTGATTCAAGTTCCGATTTGCTTGCAGTCGTATTTCTCCTCTGTTTCCTTTTACAATGGATGGGTTTTGAAGGCATTTTGTAATGACAATTTTTTAGAATGGCTGCAATCTTCACCGGACTTAGATACTCTTAATACACATTTGTATTTGTTGGACGTCGCTATGCATATTAAGAGCATACGTCCATACTATGTGCACTTTTAGTTGCTTTTGTTAGTAAATATAAATATTGAGTTTTGTTTCAGTGAATGAGGTTATGAGGTTTTCAACACTATTAAGTTTTATAATGGTGTTTCATTGGTAGGTTTACCAGTAATATTGGTTCATTTATCTTGACATCATCTTGTGTTTCATAGTAAACAAAACATAAACAGTTTAAGCTATGCCTATGAAACGGAACAAAACCTACCTGTTTTATGAATGGAAAACAAGTATATAACAGGTTTGGTTAACCGACTAAGGAACGGTATACCTACAAAACCTATATAGGTTTCGCAAAACAGGTTTTGAGTTGTGTGACTATGGAACACAGAGTTGTAAGTTAGTCGTAATGCTAACCCAACATTGCAGAGTACACCCATTACTACACATTTCAAAGGCTTTGGTATAACCTGCCGGGGATTGATAAAGCAACCTCCCACACCGAAGCGGTAGATATTGAGTAAGAGCGGGTTATTTTATGGTGTGATTGGATTCCTCTAGAAGAAACTATTTCACAGAGAGCTTAAAACGTTATAACCCTATTGATTGAATGCAATAAATCTAATGTAAGTGATCTAGTTTTGTTTCCCATGGGGGTTTATCTACCACCTACAATACATTTGATATGTTGATTGGCTATTAACGTAATTGCCCTCTAACACGTCCTATGTGTGAACTATGCTTGACGGTCACCAGGTCAGCAACGAATATACTGAACACGAGGAATTGACATTTGATCCTGTGTTTTCTTCATTCTTTGTTCTCTATCGTGATTTTTCTTCATTCTTGTTTTCTATGTGTATTCGTGTTGTAAAATACAAAGTTGTTGATATACATCAAATCATGTTACATTTTAAAGATCAAAATAACACTTTATGAATGAATCCGGTATAGTTTTAATTAACACATTTGTGTAACGAAAAGTAAAAAAGCATAAATGATATTATTTTAACAGACTTGCACGTCAATGTTACAATTGATGAATATATAGTTTAAAGAGTATAACTGTATCCCACAGAAATGAAACCTGACCTGTTCAATATGACACTATTTATGGACTTATGTGAGATATGTGTTACTCGTATTAATTATTTAACGACATAAAAAAGGTATTAATTTTATACTGGCATTGGAAATTTCAAAGGGTAAGAAATGGTTTTGATGTAAAAGAAAAACATATACGAGAAAGATAACTAAACACACGAACCGAAGGACTTTAACGGGAACAGCGAAGCTCTTTACCAGTAATCTACTTGTCATGTTGAAATATTTGAATATTTAAGCAAATGATAACATTTAGATTACCTATTTCCCTTCGTCTATGATACTTTACTGTTAGAGATAATTATCTTCAAAGGTTTTAGTATTTTCAGGAACGTGGAATATGTTAAATGAGAACGTGTTCATCATTGCATGTCTTAATTGAAATAGACACACTGTATGAATGTAGTTTTAACTCCGGCAATGCTAAGTAACAAACTAATAGTGCATTACAGGAATAAATGTTATCCTAACGTTTGTACTTAATACTCGGGTCTACCGATATTTTGTGTAACCAGTTGAAGCTAAAACTGAATGCGCAGAAATAGACCATCTTATTATATTGATATGCGAATATTTCTTTTTTCGTATCGTTATTCCTTCGGTTATTAAAGTATATCATATCTTCAGCATATTTGAGATGAGAAAAGCGTTAAACAATATGCACATGTTATTCAGGCTAAGTTATTTTATCTTAATCGAGCTCTGGCCATCTGCTATCGCAGGAGGCAAACTACCATTTAATATGTTACAGAGAATTATATCACAAAGTAAGGGCAAATCATTCTAATGTTGAACAAAAAACAAAATGAATAAACAGGTAAAGGCATTGTTCTAGCAGAGCTTTACGCTTACATTAAATATTGTCGATGTGTGGTTTTTCAATTTTCTGATGTGCTTAGCTCTATTGAGACAGGTTAAACCAGCTTGGTGTGAATGTAACAACTCCAGTTAATGTAACTTATTTAAAAGATAAGATTGTTTCCAATCTTCCCAATTTAGAGGCCCACACACATGGGTGGGAAATTTTGTTAGAAAGACAACTGACTTTTTAAATCCTGGTCAAACACCTGTTAATGCATATGATACACCTCTGTATGCAATTCTAAGACATATTTAATGGACTTGGCTCGACAGACATGGCGAACACTGCTCTGCTGTAATGTTTGAAGGGGGTTTGCACATTAAAATTGCAGGTCTGAAAGATCTTGACAATTGGTGGCAAGTCAGTGGTTGGACACATGCTTTAGAACAGGCAAATGTAGCTACGTCAGGTACTGCAGATTTCTTTCTAAAGGCCTTATGTGTTGGCAAATCTTTCTATGCCCATCAGGTAACGGCATGTGCCTTGTACTATCTTATGTATAGCGCATTTCTTGACAGAGATGAATCAGAGTTGCTTGACAGCACATTTGAAAAATTGGCAATCTTAAAAAGAAAGTGTTTCTCCTTCCTCTGTTCGGTCGATCACGCTGAAATTTGACTGGCATCCTGTTTGTGAAAGTATAACATGTAGGTATTTTTGCTTTGTACAAGGAAGCTCTTGTGTTTCTTATACAATGGCTTTTTGCTCCCGATTATCCAAACTATGTTCGTGCGTTGCCTGTGCATATTCGTGACATGGTAGTTCTAGAACTTGCCATACACATTATCAGAATAATAAACTCATCAAAGATAATGGTGGAGCGTTAGGACTCACTGAAAATTCCAGACAGTTACTGTACTGGGTGGTGTTTGGTCATGAAGTAGAGCTGTGCATGAATCTCAATTGTCCATCAATTGGTTGAAACATGAGCAAAGTAAATGTCCTGATATTCGCCAATATGAAAGACAACGAGAAGGTAAAGAAACATGTTCTTTAATTCCGCAATACCATTGAAGACATTGGGAACCCATTGCATGACCACTCTGGGATTTACTAGTCTTAGATTTTAGAAATAGTGTAAATGCAAGTGTTATTGAAACTGTGAAGAGCATCGAACAGGCGGGTAAGGACCAGTATAACACCTTTGTATCTTAGCGCTTAGAAAGGAAAGAAAACTTCTGAAAGCAAACATTAAACAAAGCAGTTCCCCTTTTTCAGTACACAACATATTTCCAAAAGAAAAGCAGCAGATTGGCTACCTTGAACATGGTTGTTTTCTCTTTTCTAAGCGGTGTGTTTCATGCCAAGTTCGTGATGGCAACCTTGAAGATTACTTTGCACATGAGAACTCTACCTTTCCTACTTCATTGACACAATTATGTAATCTCAGAGTTGGTACAAGTCATCTTGAACTTTATTTTCAAGTCAGTCATGAACATCCTCCAGTCAATGCCTTAATAATAGACGGACCAGTTATAGTCAACATGCTGAACCGATAGGTTATTGGGATTTATTGTTGAGGCTAATGTTTTGACAGTTCAATAATTCAATACAGATCACAACGATAATCTGGTGATAGCTATGTATGATCAGGATGCTGTTTCTTGAATCTTTACTCTTTCCCACATCATTTTCCTACATCACAAAGTCACGAGGAAGCAGAGGTTCAAATAATGATTTACATTGCAGACATGTCAGATCAACGCCTGAAAAAATTAATGTTTATGACCGTTGATAATGATGTATGGATTCTGCCTGTATTAATTTCCACCAAAACCGTGGGTAGCTTTTGGTTTGGGTAAAAGCCTCAGATATATATCTTTACATTATATTGTCAGATCTTTAAGCAAGATGTACCAAGTCCCTGCAGAATAGGACTGGGTAAGAGAGAACAATAAATGGGAACATTTCCGGTCTTCACTTTCAGATCAGCTTTCTTTGGTCATGAACTTTTAAGATGCGGCTGTAATCCAGAAAAGGGTTGTCATGGTTAATGTACATGTTTCAAAGCTGAAATGCTATGCACATCTTGTTGTCTGTGTAGTGGCAAATGCGACAGGGACTGACAATTGGGTCATAGTTTTAGTCACTTTCCACACTTTGGACAACACCGCATATAGTATTTGAAAATAAGATCATAATGCATAGTTAATGCATTTCATGAATGTCAATATTATGTGGAAAATTACAACATTATCAAATTTGTGTTAATGTGTGTTAAACATAATTTCCTAGAATCAATATTTGATTATGTTGATACCATATTTCTGCAAAGCATGATACAATTTTGTTATGTTAAAAACAGGTTTTACATTTTTTCAATTTATTTTATCGTTTCTATGGAAACAATATATTAAATATGTTCTATATTCAGGGTATTTTTGAATCGCTATGTTATACACAGTTAGGTTTATAATACAATGTGGTAACCTTTTGTTTAAAACCTTGTTTAAATTCAAATACTTTAACACTTGTTAAATATTCGTACATTTTGGCGGCCATTTTTAAAATGTCCACCAGTCGGCCATTTTGTGAGTTACAAAATGGGTCTAGGCCTTAAATGTTAGTATGTCCGTTCTACAAGTGTTAGCCAAGTTTGGTGCTTTTCCCATTTTCTGTTTTTTGGTGATTTCATTGATGATTATAAGAATTTGAATCAAATATTTGATACACCTTTTAAAAGCTAGAATATACAAAGGAAATCTACCAGACTGTCCAAGAACTACATAACTAACCGAGTTGAAAGAGACACACACAAAGCGTTTACACGCATATACGGGTTCCCTTTCCATAGTTAGAATCAAAGACCTGTTGATGTCACAGTGATCTACTTTATCACACCAATAATTCCATACTTAGACGTATTCATGGGGAATATTCCGTAACGTGAGTCTACTCGATGTCACACTTACATCCCGTGTATCGTCAATTGAAGCACCGGTATTAGCAAGGCCACGCAGAAACCATAATTTAAATGTTTTATGAATTAATTGCTTTTTTCAATCTTATTACCTACCTACTACATCATTGGCGTTTGGTGATCACGGTTCTAGAGAGGGTTTTAGTATGATAGTACGTTTGGATGACGGACGGGGAAAGTCCTCATTCTGATGAAAAAATATGTTCTTCTTGGCATATCAAAATAAAAATCACAGATATTAATACATTAAATTACATTATAATACTTGTCAAACAATACATATTTAAAATGAAATACGCAAATCAAATACCAACGAGTATTATGTTTATTAATTACTATAATAACAGATCAAAAGTAGAACAAGAGATAGCCTTTCTAAAAGACCAGTCAGAACTTTTTAATAGAAAATATTAACAATTCTTAAACTATTTTGATTAATTTCTAAATTATTACACTTTACTTTATTTTATTTATTTTAGTTCAAGATACATACACTCTCTGTCTGTTTGTCTGTATGTCTCTCTCTCTCTCTCTCTCTCTCTCTCTCTCTCTCTCTCTCTCTCTCTCTCTCTCTCTCTCTCTCT
>JAUELF010252233.1:1453-11819 GCA_031471495.1 Clinocardium nuttallii
GGGGTTTAACGCCGTTTTTAAAGATTTCTCAGTCATATCACGGCGGCAGGTTCACCTACTCATTCATTTCCTGGTTTTCTCACACCAGTACACCACACAACAATATTTCCAAGCAACTGGCTGCTTTTCCACATAGACTTAGCTCATGCGGCATCAGAAAGGGTGAATTTGCTCGATTTGTAAAACTATTCTTCTCTGAAATACCTTGTCTGATATAATGTGGTAGAAATACCCACAAACAGGAAATCTTCAACAGACGTCTTTGAAAGCAACTGAGCAAAAGTTTCGAAAAATTCTCTACAAATGATGATTTAGTTGTTGAAAATATTGTGGCAAATAGATAAATTTCTCATTTTGATCAATTTCGCCATTTGCCAAATTGTTTTCAAAAGTCGTCTGATGCAGATGCGTTAAAATGCGCGTGCCAGTGGTTAACTGTTAAACACCTGAATCAGGCGACATAAGAAGGAGGCAAAATGACAAAATTCTAAAACTACATTCTTATGAAAGTACTGATTTCAAGATAATTTAGCAAAACTGTTCATTCAGTTTTTCAGTTTTTAAGTTTAATTGATTTGTTGAAAGTCATTAAGACCTTTTCTACTGGAAAAATATGTGTTCTTTTGGCGATCTTTGTTCTTTTGCCGTTCGTTTTCTTTATCATGTTCATAAATATATGTATAATTTTGTTTTATGTGGTATCAGAAAGGGAGTAAAATGCCCAATATTTAAAATCATTCTCTTCTAAATCCGGTTTTCCGATTCCACGGTTATTTAAAAGAAATGTTCCTTTAGTGACTGATAACGAAAGCTGCTCGAGCCAAAATTACTGTTCTGAAAAAGACAGTTAAGCGGCATCAGAAAAAGGACAAAATGAAAAAATGATAAGATTTTAAAACTCCATTCTTATGAAAATGCTTGTCGGATTTGCTTCTTCATTAAGACTCTTCATAATCAAGCAATATTGACTGATTGAAGACATGGTAACAAGGTTTATCAGAAAACGGGTATAGTGAGCTTTTAAATTAGCTTCAATGATATCTCATTCCAATTCACTGGGTACATTTCGACTAGATTTCACTAATGATTTAGTTCAAATGTTCCTTGAGTGTCCCTCTATAAGAATAAGGGTCGGGGTTAAATTTAGTAATAAACTGTTGACCTATACTGCCTGCCATGAGGATAAAAATGTGTAGTTCATTTTCATTAACTCAACCTTTATATGATATACATGTATAATACCTCATGCCGCGCTAGCTCATTCAGTAACATTTATCTAGGGGTCTTTAATTTGAACTTTGGCTTCGTCATACATTTATTCAAATGAGTGACAAAGAGTCTTTATTTGTCTTCAGCAATGGCTGAAGTCCATGCGAGAAGTAAGCTAGTTTCCAGGGAAGAATGTTGTGCATAAAACAGGTGTGTGAACGTCAGGAAACAATCATAATGTGAACTGGCAGTTATGATATAACTGATATACCATTGAAAAAAGTGTAAAATTCAAATCAATCAAACAATTGATATACATGTTCCTGTATCTTCAATTTTCAAATTAAAAACTCGATATCAAGGTAAATTGGCAGAAATGTACCTAAGTTACCCTGTTCATGTTTTAGTTCAAGCCGTATTGATTTAAAGCAAAGGTAACTTCAGCTATAGAAGTCTAAAGATTTACAATCTAAAAGTTTGCTGTAAAGTGTCAAATGCCAATACTAAATTATTGCATTTGCGATATAATAAGAAATACGATCATCATTCTTGAATGTACATGTGGGCTTATTGGAGTCTTTAACAGCTTGAATAGTGTGATTCTGATCTCACTTTATAGACCTATTAATCTTGACTTGATGATGCAAAATGTGCTTTGGTTGTTTTTTCTGTGATGTGGCTAATTTTTTTAGTCGGAACAACTAAACCCGAATATTGTGGTCAAAAGATGTTTTAAAGGCTGTCGACCGCACAGTCGCCAAGAAAAAGTATGTGCACTGTTAAATAGTTTACCCATTCTTATTGCATACTCACAATGTGAATTATAACTTCGTTATTCAGCAGTTTCTGTTGGAAACATGCCTCTGGAAACATACATATATGTTTTAGATTGATTTGATAATTTTGCATGTTTGACACAATTTGGTTACTTCCGCGAGATGGTCAGAGACACCCTACTCACATACATACTATAATCATGCTCAGTATTGGCGGAAGGATCCGATATCAAGCCTTTGTTTTCACTTTCCCTCTTGGATAGATAAATATCCCGCCAAAAAATATACTTTATGTTTGGGGTTTTTTTTCAAAAGAATATAATTATATCTATGCAGGCATTCCCAGCATCCTCGCTACAAGGCTATATACTATACAAAAAGAAGATACCGAGCAAAATTTGTTTAGATTTTGTACTAGACTGGAGGGATGAAAATATATCACAATGTTTGATGATCATAATATTTGTTTATTTCTGATAAGTTCATCTAGTGGGACAATTAATAGATTGAACACAGAATATTCATTTGATATCCTTTCGGATGCCCTTACATAAATATATTTTGATTTAAGGGTGATATACAATGGCAATAATTAAAGAAAATGAGTTGATTTTAATGCTTGATACCCATACCAGGAATGATTGTGGAAAAGTCATGTCCTAATTACTAGTCATAACTGTTTCAAGGATCTGGGACTTCAACAGCAAACATTATTTTGAAGCAATAAAAGTTGTCTCTAAGAATAAAAGTTTGTATAACGAAGATTTAAACACTGCTTCAAGCTTTTCATGGTTTTCTGACATCAGTAAAGGGCAATATAGAAAGCTCACAACACAAAAAAGGCAGACATAGTTAAACATTCATTTAAGCAATCTGAACAAAATTGAAACATTACAAAGCAGCAATTGCGTCTTATCTAACTAAAAAGAAATTTTTGACCTCAATGAAAAAAGTATATTTCAGTCTGATCTGAACATTAAAACTATAATGTTCTGATCGGCCAAGTGTGTATATGTTCAAGTTTAGTCATGAAAGTGCTACTTATTCCAAGATGAATCTGTTGAAAAGGCTAAGCCTCATGTAAAATTATTACTTCATGCAAATATCATTGACTCAAAGCAGTAAAGAAATGAGATAGAACATATTAGTGCTGCCTAGTACAACAATCTTATTTAACTGCGACTGTGTGGTCAATATTATTCCAAAGAGGCATCATACCTTTTATGTTTTAATACCCACTCTACTGAGATAGACTAGAGCTTTTGATTGCAGTTCTACAATCACGAACTCTAAAACATTTTGTGAATAGCATTAATCGTTCAATTGTCAAGTTTGACCACATGATTCACCTATGACGATGGTGAATCTGATAAACATATAAAGTTAATAATGTAAATAGTGAAATCCGAAAATAGGTAATTATGTTGTTGCTGGTTGGATATTGTTTTTTCTATTACAGGCTAAGTATGCAAATACTATTCATATAAGCCTGTGACTGTTTTGTTGATAAATCAAATCTTTCATATCTTCCGGTGTTCTTTTTAGTTCCGAAATTGGTTTACTGTTGCTTGCTTGTAAAAAAAGTTTAACTCTGTTATAGCAACAATTTTCCTCATATACAAGTTTTTCTAGGATTTCTCATACTATTACTACAGTCCACATAACATTCTTCCAAGACAACTGGTTACCTTTCCAGGGACATTTTAGCATATTTGAAGGACGACAAACGAAGCCGGTAACACCCAGCTACTTTTTCAAACATATAAAATAATGGATAACTGCATGAGCAGTAATTTGAAACAATGACCTATATTGATCATTGATTGATTAATTGTTCTCTGTTTACCCCGCTTTCATTTCCGGGGTAAGTTACAAGTACGACTGGTTTGTTTATACTAACACCAGCCAGTCATTGTAAAGCTAACCCCACAACGCTGTGTGCAAAGGAGGACACCTAGTTCTACCAATTTTAAAGTCTTTGGTATGAATTGGCCAGGGATCGAACATGCAACCTAACGCAAGCAAGGCTCACGCACGCACCACTACCCCAATGAGGCAGCCCCCATTGATCAACAGTCATCTTTGTTGTTGACTGAGATATGGATGCTCAACTTACTAGTTTGAGAGACTGTTGTACGTAAATCTGTTAAAACAAGTAAAAAGTTTATTTTTAAATATGAAATATTATGATGAGTTATAAAAATTTATGTATTATGCCCAGCAGACAAGTTGTTTAATTGTTTCTATATTTAGAGGCTATTCATCAATAAAGTACTTAATTCTTCAGTTATATATATTCAAAACATCTTCGGACTAATTTATAGCATTGATAGAAAAAAAAAGAATTTATCATTTTAAACACTTCTTCCCGATTAAACCAAATCATTTCATAAGCTGTACATTGCACTGCAGATGTGTCGAAAGTCATCTACAATTATGATAAAAGGGTAAATCATCAGGCAACTATACTTATATGTTGATATAGGCTTTTTTAAGTTGGAAAAATGTTTACTATGGACTTATAAAGTAATAAGAGAGATTTTGTAACATTGTTGAAAAAGAGGACATAGCCTGAGAAGGGCAATTTTCAAAGTGAAAGTTAAGGAAGCCAGGGTTTCATAGAAATATTATGCTGCATATGTCACAACATTATAGAATATGACTATTTTGAAAGAAAAAGATGCCTGTTTTTGACATTTTTAAATTGAAAGAATTGAATAATTGTACATAAATGTCTCATTTAAAATGTTTCAAATGTGAACGTCATTTTCAGTGAGAAACTGTATCAAGTAACATTTTCTTCAAAATATTCTTTCCCTAAATGATTTTATTAATTCTACAAATTAATCTAGATTGATAAAGATTTGTTAACATCATAAGTGAAGTGCAATCTTTAATTTCTAGTTTAGAAGAACATATTAAGTTTTTTGTTTCGCACTAACCCCTCGATTTCTATTCAAGTGTTTGTCTGATTTTAGGATACATTTTTAATTGAGCGGAAATGTTTATTTAGTTACCCTCTACTTAATGTGTTCAATCCATATTAGATAGCTGCGATGCTGCATCGGAATAGGGGTAAAATTAACTTTGGATTGATATCAACCAAACTTCACGGTAATGTTACTTTGGTGGGCCTCTAACAAACTGGTCATTTTTTAATATCAATCCTTTGTAAGTGTACATTTACAGTGTCAACTCATTGTTTATTCACGATCTTGATTACATTTTCTATGACATTACCAGTTACACATATACTACGTGGCTATCACCCAGGTGATCGCGTCAAGGCCACGCTTGGCCTCTGTTTTGGAAATGCAATACTCTTTTCTACATTATAGCAATATCAAAATAGAAGCTTTCAATTAATTTCATTGAACAAACACTAAAAGTAAAGTATAATACTGGAGATGAACAACCAGAAAATCAAAACATAACTGCTTTGGCAGAATAAACTTCTAAGTCTGTTGTTATCATTGTACACATTAATAGATTACACACTATGAATGTGTCAGTTTGTTCAGTACAGTCAATAAACAGGACGACTCTTGTACTTTCATTAATGTTCGTGATGGGATCTCAATAAAACAATTGTGTAATATGATCATTTAAAAAGGTACAATAGAACGTTAACTATGATTAACTATACGTACCGCGCCATTGCTCTGAAAGTCCTCACCGAACGGGTTTCGAAGACCTCCACCCCTCCGGTTTTGGTGTCCGACGGCACTCCACAAATCTTTGGCCTGACAAGGGTTAGGTACGATTTCACCATTGGGAATCCGCTCCAGATACATTTTGTATGCGAAGCATACCTGTATAGACAACAGCAATGCAAATAGCTGACCAAATCTAAAATGGAATACCAATACATCATCATTGCTGTTCATGTATGTTATATCATCATAGGCTTGACCCATTTTATAGAAAAACAACAATTACCGCCCTTCCAATTTGGAGCTGTATATTAATTGCTACTATTTGAGGAACAATACATAGAATACGATACACATACTATATATTGAGTAAATAAAGGTATCTAGTTAATACTATATCAACTATATGTGTGTTGTTTCTAAAATATGTGTAAACGGTCAAGTGCGTAGTAGAACTAGAGAAATATTCAATGGAGAGTTTGGATCTTCCCACAAACCAAGTAGAAATCGAGGCAAGTATCAATGTATATCATAAGTCATTATGAATTATTTTATTTCAAAATATGTGATATAATTACATATTGCCTAGACAGAAACATGTTTAACCTTTTTTTCAAATTCAGTTATAATGCAGTGTAATTCTATTTTAGCTTGGTGGACTTATTCTGTATTGAATAATGTGATGGTTTTTAGATTGTCGAATATTTTCTTAACTTTTCTAGCCGAAAGAAAAATATAAGAATATAATTACATTAATGAAAACAGTGTATTACGATACCATTTACAATGATGTGTCATAAAGAGATATGCGTATGCTTTGAATGTGCCTGTCAATAGGAAATGTATGCGCAAGTTTGCTTTTGTGTACAGTGAGCGGAATAACAATGTTGATACATGGTCACAAGGCACAATATTCAGAATTCAACAAAAGTGTTCATTTGCCGTGTAAATTCAAATGTCGCATGGGGAATACATATCAATTTTAGTTAATATACAAATCTATATTTTCTTATTGTGTATTTACACAGACAATACTCGAGCAGTATTGCGTTCAAAAAAGCATGTGATAGCTCACGGCTTGTTACGCTTCGTACTATGGATGAAGTAGCCTTCACTTGATTTGCGGGTCGGCTATCACATTGTTTTAACCCAATCTTCCGCTGACCGCACATCAGCCCTGTCCGTTGTGATATGATAAGGTCGGAATATCATGCCTAGGTGAGCTCCACTGCTGTTATAATAATAAAGTCACAGAGAACTAGCTCATATGTGTAAGCAGTCCAATGTTTAATACGCACTTAAGCGGAAATACCCAGTATAGTTCATAATAAGGGATGGAAACGATGATTGAATTTTCGATAATTGGCCGATTACGTTAACCTTTAAGCGCTAGAATATGCATTGCACGTGTTTAACACGTTATATATATGTATGTACGTTGGTGGTTTGTGTAAGTTTGTCTCAGTTAAACGATTGCATAAAAGCTCGAATGAATCGTAAATGATGAAAAGAACAATCAACTGCATTCGTGTAATGTAAATAATTTGACAATACATAGTTCCAACAACTACAATCAATTATGTCCATTGTCAACCATTTTGATACGCAAACTATTTATATGTTGGATAGTAGATAAATATTTAAAACATAATTAATCAAAACAAATGCATGTGCACATCTAATTAAATCAAGAAGTATGTATACAGATCAAATAAAGGCTTCAATGGAATATGGTTGTCAAACTTAAGTTCCTTGGTGTTTTACAAATGATCTCATTGTTTTTAATCCTCAATTAAAGCTCACCGTATTTGACTATTAAAATACCATACAAGGGAGATAATTATTGGACTTGTGGTAACCATGTGTGTTATTAATCATAAAAAAATAGTTTTAGACCGATAATTCAAGTTCTTGTTATATATACTTTAAATATATATATATATTTTTTTCATTATCTTTTATATATAGGTGCATCAAAATGTGTGCCTGAACTGCTGTATGAAAGAGGAATCCATCGATAAATCAGTCGGTGTGGATACCCTTTCCCCGTGGTAGACTGACAATTTAACATTTCAATATGTAATTTATATATGTTTCATTAGTAGAAACCATTTTCAAGGTTTGATCTGATCAATATCCTCTATATAGACTGGAACAAATAATATGTATTGAGACCTTGGCATTTCATAAAAAGTCATTAATCGGAAGTTTTCCAAATTGGATTTGTATGCTTATTCATATGGGTCAACACGAATCCCGGTAATAATTATTTCTAATATTTTTGACGCAATAGACGTTATCGAAAAATAACGGACCAATATACTTTCCGTTCATCGTGAAGATTTTATCTGTCCGATTGTCATATGTTTGCAGGTACAACAACTGTAGTTATACATCATCGTATGCGGCACATTCGTTTTAAACTTTTTGATGTCCAAAAAAATATTTGCGCGTTAGCTAAACTTCAGAAACGAATATTTAATTTCTAAATAGAAAAGGATATATGTTCGCCTTGAAACGGTCTCGTACAAAACACAAATGGACAGCCATTGTAATAAGGTTGGCACTAAAATAAAAACACTAATTATTTTTACAGTGGGATTGCTATCATCGACTTAAAAACTGAGAAAGGTAGTAGTTTAATGAAAAATACGCAATTTATATAGAAAAACAATATTTAGGCAGTTGCAGAAGATGTGCCATACAAGGTATATTGTATTATTTGTAGGCGGTCATTTGCTTATTAAGTTGCATGCTTCAATAGAAGATTATCTGATTATGATCGACAACTAATACATGTGTACATTGAACACGAATTATGCTATGGAAATAATTGAGCTAAAGTTGAGCTAAAGTTGATGTTTAAAAAAAAGACGATCTTTTTCTTGGTCAGATTCTAGCAAGTTCACCGCGGTCTTTTTCTGTTTTATATTCACCAAAAGCAGGGACGTAGATAAGACTTGTCTACGTCCCTGCCCAAAGCTAACACTGGTTACAACATGGTCTAACCTACCATATATGTTATCGTATGTTTTAACCCGTGATGCAAAAACGTACACTATATGGCTTGAATGAACAGTCATATCAAAACGCTTGTAATAAAAAGATAAATAAAGCAAACTACTTTTGGAGTTTGAAATGTTGATTCGGTTTGTCTACAAAAAGGTAGTGTCTGAGTCCATTTCCTTGCTACACCATGGACTAAATAGCGCCGCCATTATTTGTGTAGGTATTACCTCATAATTCAATTTTTATTTTAGATTAAGTGAAAGTAACCTTTAATAACTAACCTACACCCTCGGAATACATAGTGTATAAGTAAATCGGTATGTGACATTGAGAGTACTTTGATAATATAACTGGAAGCAGATCTTCAAAGTTTATTTTAATTACACACTTTGAAAAATGGTAAAATGTCGAGTAGCTGTTATTAAAACGTGCTATCAAGTACTAATCATCGCGGTATATATTCGCTAAACATGCAATATAATTTAATATAACATAATATGCTATTTATAGGTGGTTTGTTCATATGATGTTATACGCTTTTAATATGTCAGGCATATTTATCACGGCGGTACTGCACGTAAGCCTATCCGGACACTAAGTGAATCAATCGTTCAGCTATCCTAAATATCGTATGCGCCTAGAAGAGAAGCCACTAATACCAATTTCAAAGTCTTAAGAATGCCCTAACTAGTACACCATCGGGGATGTTAGGATATAAGTTGTTAGAACTTCGCATCAAAATTATTTATGTCAAATGAATATGTTTAAACTAAATAATTATACTTTTTATGATAAAAACTCTTTAATTATCGAATTTTCGACGACGAAATTTTAAATCATATAAAGTGTTTACCGACTTTCTTCCAATACAATATAAGTTACTAATTATATTAAATCAAACTCACCGTATGTCCATTGTTTCCGAATTTGAATGAAATTCTGTATCATCCCACCTGTTTCACTTCTATTTAAACCCGTATGGAAGTACACGCCGTTCCACTTGTACGGCTATCGCTTATTGAGGCGTTGTTTGTTACCCTTAACCTAGGAATTCCTTTAATTTTAACTGTCGCCGCGATTTAACTTTAACAATAATTGTGTACTGTTAAACTCTGCGTTAAACACCAATTTAACAACAACAACTTTCAGGAAGTTGGTATCATTTGATTTAACTTCAAAAAACCTTTTAGACTGTTATACTCTATATTTAAACACCTATTGAACCTATAAACAACAATTTTAAGGTATTTGATATAACACAAGTAGGTATTGGACAGTGTCTTCCGGACTGGGTTGGAACAGGGACTGCAGCTTAATGTCTTTTTTGTATTACGCGTTAAAATGCAGGATAGGAAAAGGAAGGACAATACATTACACTTGTGGGTCATAAGGTTTTAATACAATTATAGTAGTAAGCGGCGTAACACACCATACCCACTCAAGATGAAAAAAACACAATTATATGGCAACTTGGTTTCAGACAAAAGTGTCACATTTCCGATCGTTTTTGTTGGACGGCATTTATTTATTCAAGTATCATATAATCGTTATAAATACATGCCTTGAATTAATAAAACGCTCGTATCCTGATACAAAATATCGCGTGGTAAGGATGTACTGAACTGAAAAGTGGACTTTTTCATAATATTTAACTTTTGTTGCAATATTGGTTTTAAGCTCTACTGGCCAAAGGCCAGAAGGGCTTATGTCGTGGCGATT
>JAUELF010252244.1:0-11818 GCA_031471495.1 Clinocardium nuttallii
GTCAGCATACATACAGATATAACAAGTCAGTCACTGTATATATGTCGAAAATTGTCAGCATACATACAGATATAACAAGTCAGTCACTGTATATATGTCGAAAATTGTCAGCATACATACAGATATAACAAGTCAGTCACTGTATATATGTCGAAAATTGTCAGCATACATACAGATATAACAAGTCAGTCACTGTATATATGTCGAAAATTGTCAGCATACATACAGATATAACAGTCACTGTATATGTGTCGAAAATTGTCAGCATACATACAGATATAACAGTCACTGTATATATGTCGAAAATTGTCAGCATACATACAGATATAACAATTCAGTCACTGTACATGTGTAGATGGAATTGATAAACGCCATACAAAAGAATTCTGTCATTTCAAACTCATATTTAATAACTATTATCAGAAATCGCTTTTTTCCTAACGAGCAACAATATCTTGGGATGACAAGACGTATGGAAAAGATATATGAATGACATTATTATTACTGATTACAGTTGAAATCTGTTGCAACATAAAACACGTTGTTCAGTAACAAACACATCTGTAGCAGATAACAAAATACTGGAAATATATACAGATAACATTTTAAGATTTGAATAGAGCTGAAATCTGTTGCAAAATGAGAATCTGTTACCCATCATACTCTTACATTATTGCTTCCAAATAACGTCCGCTGAAAATATGTTAAAATAAATAAAAATACGTAGGGTAAACGTTCAACGGGACATTCGATCGAGAGAGATATCAGGCATTTTCAAAATTTTAAGCCAACATTGTGGACTCTGCGTAAAGCATCGATCCGGATCCGCCGAAGCATTCCGCGCAGGCTAACCCGGACAGACACTTTTCGCCTCCTGTGGATTTTATGTTTCATGAATCATTTCTCTATACCTCCATACCCTGAGACGGAATGTGTCGGCCAAGATTAGCCTGTGCGGACTGCGTAGGCTGATCTGGGTCGATACATTACGCATATGCCATAATGTTGGTTTTCTCGTTGGACGGCTCAAATAATGTTCCAAAAGGGTTTCTCGTGCAGGATTTGCATGATTTTCTTTAGTAGAGTGTTTTTACAAAATTAAATAGAAGATATTATAATGATGTTTTGTCTATTTACGAACCACTCACCTCGGGGTGTGTGTGAGTGGTGCTCTGGTTAGAGAGTCCGCCTCGAGAGCGGGAGACGGAGGTTTGATCCCTGGTCAGCTCGTAACAAAGTATTTGACGTTCAGGGTATTAACGCAGAGGACTTAACTAAGACAGAGTTAACTGGTATTTTCCCCACAATATTTCTTTTATAACTCAACAAATTCCTTTGTTCGTCTTTTGAGCACCCACAACATAGGGTTTGAATGTCAATTAAGGATTTTAGAACATGAAAAAATGGTCCTTTAGATCTCTGATTCGGGGATAGCATAAACACTGATTCAGCTATGCCAGGAAAAATAATACCTGTGAAAATGGTAATTTACACAGGAAAAATAATACCTGTAGAACTGGTAATTTACACAGGAAAAATAATACCGGTAGAACTGGTAATTTACACAGGAACAATAATACCTGTGAAACTGGTAATTTGCACAGGAAAAATAATACCCATAGAACTGGTAATTTACGCAGGAAAAATAATACCGGTAGAACTGGTAATTTACACAGGAAAACAATACCGGTTGAACTCATAATTTACACAGGAAAAAAACACCGGTAGAACTGGTAATTTACACAGGAACAATAATGCCGGTAGACCTGGTCATTTACACAGGAAAAATAGTACCGGTTGAACTGGTAATTTAAACAGGAAAAACAATACCGGTAGAACTGGTAATTTACACAGGAATAATAATACCGGTAGAACTGGAAATTTCACAGGAAATATAATACCTGTAGAACTGGTAATTTACACAGGAAAAACAATACCGGTAGAACTAGTAATTTACACAGGAAAGATAATAACGGTAGAACTGGTAATTTACACAGGAAAAACAATACCGGTAGAACTAGTAATTTACACAGGAAAGATAATACCGGTAGAACTGGTAATTTACACAGGAAAAATAATACCAGTAGAACTAGTAATTTACACAGGAAAAATAATACCAGTAGAACTAGTAATTTACACAGGAAAAATAATACCGGTAGACCTAGTAATTTACACAGGAAACGCCGTGATACTACTTAAAAACTGTAAACTCTTTCTCACATATACAACTCTTTAGCAGACCACTTAGAAAACAATCACGCAAAAACATGAAAGAGCTCTATAAATGAAAGTATAATTACTGGAAACAAAAATGAAATTATTGTTGCAAATGGAAAAATTACTCCTTTTGTTACAGTGTTTTCAAAAGTGGTCTGCTGCGGATGCGTCATTATGCGTCTACAGGTGGGAAATGGTTTAAATCCTGACATACGGTAGAACTTCATTCAAACAAATCATAATTAAGGTTACATAAATCCCAATCTCATTAAAACCAGATCTTTTAAAACTTGCATACTCGTAAAAGTTTTTTGGTCTGATTTGAATGAGATTGCATAAATCCATACATTCGTGTTAAAAAGGAAGAAAATAATCGAGTTAGGCCATTGCTTCAGTTGTTCAAGATGTTTCAGGTTTTTGTCACTTTGTTTTTAATGTCGTCTGCTCCACATCTGTTGTATGTGGGAATGTGTTAAACCCGGGGATGGATATGTTCCAAGTTGTTTAATTTTTAAAAAGCTGACGACTTTACCACAATCGAATAATTTAAATTGTCATTTGCGATTCCTTGACGGTATGGGATGACACTGTAATGGTCTCAGAGAATTATCTCTAGTTTACATTGAAATAGATCACCCACCCGGGCATTTCGATTCACGTCACTGTCTATGTCTCTGTGACAACCCATTCAGCGAAACAAAGCAAAATAATAACCAAAAATAAAGGTCTAACTATTTGTCGATTTGTTCATCGACGCCTGGGACTTATTTGAATTTTTGCGACGGTAAATTAATGATAAATTACAGGTAATGATTACTATGGTAACCCTGGCCACGCCTCCTTTGATTCTGTTACCTCGGTGACAGCAGTGACGTAAGGATGATAGACAACACCACCTGCCGAGGTTATTTTTAAACCACAGTCCAGTCTAAAAGGATATTCTATATTTGTGCTTAATATCACAATTTTTTAAATCTTTCAAATTTCGAATATTTGAACAAAAGGATTGGATACATGGGCAAACTTGAGAGTAACAATTAGGGACTGGACTTTTTAAACATTTCCCTCGAGAAGACGATTGTTTTCATAATGTGCAATTCTCCTTTTGCCGAAACGTTTTCAATTATATTCATTTTACTTTCATAAATAAAGATGATCATTATTTTGCTGAGATATTTTGTCAAAGTTGCCTTCTACCGATGTTATATATATAGGAACATTAATGTGAATAATCAATCCGAACGTCAAGGGTTTTAATCCCATAATGAGCAATGAACATGCTGAACACATTCTCGCTTTGCCCCAATGTTTTGAACTAAATGTACATGTATAATAGATTACTATATTTGCATTTACAGAGTTGATTCCATTCCCGTCCCCCATATGTTTTCAAAGCCGTTGCTACATGTATATTTGTTTGTATGTTGGAAAGGGTTATATGGATATATGTTTATGAACTATTCTCCTAAAAAACATCTTAAACGTTGTGGTAAAAAAGGAGTTTTTGTTCCAACAATAACCCCCCCCCCTCCCGTTTTTTTAAATTATTTTTTATCTTTTTGTACAGATATATTAGAAGAGTTTCGGAACCATAGAGGAGAAAACCACATTTAAACCTTTCCCACATACGACAAATCTCAAAAATATGGAAAATCTCTATAGTTGTAGGTATAATTACTTAAACAAGTTGAAAACATTGTGACAAAAGAAGAAATTGCTCGTTTTGAGGATTCTCCGTTATCACGATGTGTTCAAGTCGTCTTCTGCAGACGAGTCTATGGATGGGAAGCTGTTAAATCAACCCAAAATGTAACTACATAAATTAGCCAAAGCCAAACCAAAGAGCGTTTGTGATCAGTGAGCACATTACATGGTCAAAAGAAGAAAGAGAATGTTCAGAGATCCTTCTAATAAATAGAGTGCATTTGCACCAGAGTGTACGACTACGCAGCCAGATTTACATCTACACGCGGTTTTCCTGGAGCACAGTGCGAATAGTGGGTAATAAGCGTGGAGCCACGTTTACACTAGGATCACGTTTCGCGCCATTTCCACTGACCGCATCCGAAAATACATAAACACTTCTGCTTATTGTTAACACCCTGAGAACACAGATTTATGTATATACGTTTTTGTTCTGGCCGCCCTCCCCTGCGTGAAGGTCAAGAGGTCGCCGCTCTAATTAAGGGTCACTGGTCGTTTTATTGCTTCACCATGCGACCTCTCTGGGATATCATTACAGTACCTGGATTCATTGTAAACAGCAATAACTGTAAACTGACTGTATATCTTCTTTGGTTGTTTGTATGATTAACCCTTTCCCACATAAAACAAAACTGCAGCAGACGACTTGGAAAATATACGCAAACATTTTCGGAAACTCCCTTTAAATGAAAGTACAATAAATTAATAGATATGAAAACATGGTGAGAAAAGGAGAAAAGCTCGTTTTGAGCAGTTTCTTCTTTTGTTACCATGTTTTCAAAAAGCCGTCTGCTGCAAAGGCGGTGGAAAGGGACTGCATGAGGGAAAGGGTTAAACCAGCGAATAAACGGTTTACCTGATATTATATATTTACTTAGATCTTTCCCTCATACAGACGCTTTCTGACGCCTCTGCAGTAGACGACTTCTGAAAACATATTGGCAATAGGTGAAATTGATCCACGTTGCTTTTTTCAATAATTAAACGCTCAATTATGGATATATGAGCCGTTCAAAGAGAAAACCATCAGTGTCGACTCTGCGTTAATTAACTAGCTGGATCAGCATAAGCATGCCGCGCAGACTAAACCGGCAGACACTTTCCACCTGCTGTGGATTTTCTGTTACATGAATCATTACTCTAAACCCCTTAGTCGGATTGCCCAGGCCGATCAGGGTCGACAAAATACGCGTTGGTTTTCTCGTGGAACGGCTCATATCACGTTTTTGAAAATACATGTTCATGATCGTCCGCTGCGGGATTTTTGTATGTGGGAAAGGTTTAGCGTCTGTCCGCTTTTGAAAACATCTGAGGCAAAAGTTGTAACGTTTTAATTTTTGGAAATTATGTTCATATAATTGGTATTTGAAGTCACTCTCCATAATTGTTCAGACTGTTCCTGGGTAAGTAATTGGTAAACACTGCTCCATTTATCCTGACACAAGCCAGTTTGTAGTTATGCTTACCCAACACATTCTGAGCACCCATAAGGGATATAATTTTGGAAATACGATTTTAATAGAGTTGAAAATAGAGTGGAAAAAGGGTTAACTTTTTTCAACATAGCACTTGTTTTACTTTCCCCAAAATGTCGACTGTATAATGGGTAAGTAAAGGGTTAAATTACAAAGACATGTGCTGGTTTAAAGGTTAGTAATACAAGGGAAATAACAAATACATATACGTTTTACCCTCACCCCTGCGTTTTGTACTAGTTATCATCCTTGAATTCCGACATATTCCTAGTTATTCAACGAATGAATGTATATTGTTTTATGGCGCATCGACAGCTAAGGTCATTTAGTGCGCAATTAAATTTAAGTATTCATGATCCCTGGGTAAACAAACCAGTACTAGGCTAGAAAATGTGCCTTGCCCAAGGGCACTCCACCATGACCGAATTGCCGCGACTGGGGATCGAACACCCTGTTTCGAAATCCCCGACGCTAACCACTCGACCACAGCGGATTCCTAGTTATTCAACGAGTAATCATCTTTAATTAACAAAGCATTAATAAACGAGCGATGAACAGTGTAGAACAAGATGGGACTGTGCGAATCTCGGCCTAACCTTGGTCTATATTGTTCGTTAATACTGTTTAACCCTTTCCCACATGCAGACGCATTTTGACGCAATAGCAGCAGACACATTTGGAATTTATTGCTGTCATGATGAGCAATTTCTCCTTTGGCCACAATGTTTTCAACGTTATTTCAAAATTAAGCTATCTTAGTGGACATTTTTCAAGCTATTGTCACAATGTTTTCAAAGTCATCTGCTGCAGATTTGTTGTATTTGGGAAAGGGTTAAAGTGGTACATTGCATATTGAGCATGTTTTATTTAACCATTTGACACAATGTTCTCAACTTCATTTAATATAAACTTTCATGTAAAGATATGTTTCGTATCAAGTAAGTTGTCTATGCAGAGGTACATGATTGCTCGTTGTGAGCAAGTTTTACTTCACTCACGCGATTTCATGATTTAACCACACAATGTGTGCTGTCTTTTTCCATCATCGTTGCGAACGAACTTTAATGCGACCTTTCCTTTCACTTTCACCTTCTCAACTTAGTGTCGCTATCATATTACTGTCAATAGTCCAGACTTTATTATCTTTGCTATAGACGAATTTATCTTTGCAGACAGTTGAAAACGTTGGAAAACTGCAAATTGTTCAGAATGTTTTATAAATCTTCTGCATTAAATGCATTTAAAGAGGTCTATATGTCAGAAAGCGGTAAACAGGTACCTGAGGACGAAGAGAAGGCAGGTCAAGAATGAAGCCGTAACACACATGATTAACCCATTCTCCTCATATGACAAAATCAATTTGCTGCAAAGTTTGAAAACGCATAAACAAAAACATGGGACATCTCTATAATTGAAAGAATACTTTATTGAGTAGAGTTAGAACATTTTTTCAAAAGGAGGAGTTGCTCTTTTTGAGCAATCGATCCTATTGTGACAATGTTTTAAAGGTTGACCGCTGCAGATGCTTAGAAATTGATGTTTAATTTGGAAAGGGTATCTAACAAGAGCTGTCCAAGCTCAACCTGTTTAATGATTGACAATAAAACTATTGTTTGGAATTAAAATGCAAAGAAAAAATCCTTAAGAGAGTTACCTACATTTTACTTTGTCTACAGAATGTCAGTGATCATGATAGTAAACAAGTATTCCAAGTTTCACAGCAATACCTTAAAGGATTAGGTCACGAATTAGATTTTACCCAGATTCAATGTATTGTCTGTTATTATTATTATTGTTTTTATTTATAAGATACAATAACACTTTATGTTATTCATTTCAATGCAAAAACACAACAAAGCATTGCTGTTTTTACGGAAACGGTTTCTTGAAGCCTTCCTATATATATATGTCTCTACCTTTTCTGATGACTCTTCTAATACCTAAATTTATGCCTGCCTAGTTTCCTGGTTTCTCTTCCCAGTTTTGACTAGCTCCAAAGGTAACGTTTACCTACTAGCTTACCACTCCGAGCCCTCTCTCTCTTTTTTCCTGACTTTCCCTCTATTATGTTCTGTATTGTCATTTTAGTTGTTAACATGTTTCATTATTGTGTACATTTGTCCTGTTTTGGCTATGAGTCAATGCTAAAGCTCATTAACAGTATAAACTATCATTCTTTCTCTGTTGTCGTGTTGTATCCCAAATCGAACATGCCGGTTACAATATAATGGGATGTTTGATCACCAGACTCTATTTATAATATACAATAACACTTTATTGTATTCATTTCAATACAAAAACACAACAAAGCATTGATGTTATGGAATATTTGATCACCAGACTCTACCGGACTCTGTCGCTTACCAGACTCTACCGGACTCTGTTAAGCGACACCGGTATTTTCTAAGTTAAAGGGCAATGACTCTTACAAAACCGTGACACAGTTATTTACTCTTGCATGTCGTTTGAGGTAATGGCGGTGAACAAATATTTCATATTTCATACCAATATCTCTAAATGTAGGTAAAAAAACTCGACCATGGTGTGACGCAAACGCTGAGACGAGTAGGATAGCTTTCCCTTTGTTCCAAAAGTCGAGCTAAAAAGGGCCGAAGCTAAACCAAAAGCATAAGTCAAAGAGAATGCGATTAGGGCCCTATAACGCTCGCCTAAATAGTTTGACCTGTTACAGGAGCGCCTGTATCGCTCGCCTGGATATTTGAGCAATCGTGCGAAAATGTTCTAAAGAAAAGTGAATTTTCGAATAATTCCACACAAACGGCGCGAGTACTGGTTAAGTCTCCGGGAAGCAGACATTGAGAGTGGTTAATCTAAGCCAAAGGCTGGTTTCAAAATCAATGAAAAATAAATAAGTTTAATCTAAACTAAAATAAACTAAACTAAAGAATTCCACATCTGAAGGTTTTTTTTATAAGAATGCTCTACACTAAATGATATAGATTACTTAATTTGTACTGAAAATGGAGTTAAATGAGTTTTCTCTGGCTTCCTGTACTTGATGTTGTCCTTAAGAAGGATTTCTCCTTACATTTGTATATTAGATTAGTTTTGCACTGGAATTATCCAGACACAATTTGGTTCAGATATTTTCATCCATTGTCAAGGAGTTTATGCAACATCGAGTCTCTTGTGTGCAAGGATGTTAGGGATCAATATCATCCATTTGAGGAAACTGCATAGCACTATTTCCCATGTACTTACTGGCCAAATATAATTAGCTTGGGCCTCCTGTTTATTCAGAAGTAGTTGTTTAAAGATTTTATATATTTGACCACTGTGGCCTTAAAATAAGGTCCATGTCATTTATTGGAGGAAACTATGTTATGTAGAATTTCATGCCAGGTACCCCCTGACCAAATATTATTACTTTAGGCCTCTTTATTATTAAGAAGAAGTTGTTTAAAGGTATTCATATAGTTGACACTTGTGTCCTAGAAAATAAGTTAATGTCATTTATTGGAGGAAACCTATATCGCATTTCATGCAAGGTATTTACTGGCAATCTGGGCCTCCTGGTTATTCAGAAGAAACTGTTGTTCATACATATGACCTTGAAAGTAAGTCGAGGTCATTTATTGGAGGAAACTATATAGCATTTCATGCCAGGTATCTACTGGCAAATAGCATCACTTTGGGCCTCCTGGTTATTCAGAGGAAGTTGTTTAAAGGTTTTAATATACTTGACCCTTGTAACCTTGAAAGTAGGTCAATGTTATATATTTGAGAAAACTATATAGCATTTCGTATCAGGTATTTACTGGCAAAATATCTTCACTCTGTGCCTCCTGGTTATCCAGAAGAAGTTGTTTAAATGTTTTCATATATTTGACCCTTGTTACCTTGAAAGTAGGTCAATGTCATTTATTGGAGGAAACTATATAGCATTTCATGACAGGTATACACTGGCAAATTATCATCACTCTGGGTCTCCTGGTTATTCAGAAGAAGTTTTTTAAATGTTTTCTTATATTTGACCCTTGTGACCTTGACCTTAAAAGTAGATCAAGGTCATTTATTGGAGGAAACTATATAGCAGTTCATGCTAGGTATCTATTGCTAAAATATCATCACTGTGGGCTTCCTGGATATTCAGAAGTTGTTTAAAGGTGTTCATGGATCCTTGTGACCTTTAATGTAGGTCAATGTCATATCTTGGAGGACACTAAATAGCATTTCATGCCAGATATCTACTCGCAAAATATCATCACTCTGGGTCTCCTGGTTATTCAGAAGTTGATGATAGGTTTTCATATATTTGACCCTTGTTACCTTGAAAGTAGGTCATGGTCATATATTAGAGGAAACTATATAGCACTCTATCCCAGGTACCTCCTGGCACTATATTATGACCCTAGGACCTCCAGTTCTTAAGAAGAAGTAATTCAAAGTAACAAAATGGCTAAGATGGCCCTATATTTTTAAAGTGTTTACCTAAACAAGTCTATGTAAAACATGTGATCCCTATGATGGGGCCATTTCTTACCCCGGGCTAAAATTTGAACAACCTTGGTAAAGGTCAATTAGATGAAGCTACATACCAAATATTAAAAGCCTAGACATTCTACCTTCAGACAAGACAATTTTTAAAGTTGTTTCCCTGTTCGAGTATATGTAAAACAAGTGACCCCCGGGGATAGGTAATTTTTGACCCAAAGCTATAATTTGAACAATCTTAGTAAAGGTCCACTAGATGAATCTACAAACCAAGTTTCAAAGGCTTGGGCCTTCTATTTTAAGACAAGAAGATTTTTCCAGAGTTCTCAATGGAATTTAAATCTTTGAACAATTTTGAAAGAGGGCCACCAAAGGAATATTCCTGTGAAGCTTGGTTGAAATTGATCCTGTGGTTAAGGAGGATATACTGTTTAAAGCTAGTGACCCCAATGGAGAGGCCATGTTTGACCCCATGGCTTTAAGTTCAACAATCCTTGTAGATGTCCACCAGATGAAGCTACATACCAAATATAAAAAGGCCTTGGCCTTCTACTTTTAGACAGAAGATTTTTAAAGATTTTTCCCTATACGAGTCTATGTTAAACAAGTGACCCCCGTTGAGGGGTCATTTTTTAACCTAGGGCTATAATTTGAACAATCTTCGTAGAGGTCAACTAGATGATCTACATACCAAACATCAAAGGCCTTGGTCTTCTACTTTTAGACAAGAAGATTTTTGAAGATTTTTTCCCTATACGAGTCTATGTAAAACAAGTGACCCCTGGGGAGGCCATGTTTGACCCAAGGGCTATAATTTGAACAATCTTTGTAGAGGTCTACACGATGAAGCTTCATACCAAATATCAAAGGACATGGACTTTTAGACAAGAAGATTTTTGAAGTTTTGGTCAATTTCCCCTCTTTTGTTGCCGTGGCAACCAAATTTCTGCATGGAATAGAATTCTTTGAACAAGTTTGAAAGAGATCCACCCAAGGAACATTCCTGTAAAATTATTCTCAATACAATTTTGAAAGAGGGCGATCAAAGGAATATTCCTGTGAAGTTTGGTTGAAATTGGTCCTGTGGTTAAGGAGGAGATAATGTTTTAAGCTAAAAGTTAACACCAGACGACCGATAGAGAGTGATCAGAATAGCTCACCTTGAGCATTTGGCACAGGTTATCTAAAACGTTGACGGACGGAGACCACACCATAACATAAGCTAATAATGAAAGCAGTCTTGTGAAGCTAAATCAAGCAGTTTGATCAATTTCCATAAGACACTAATTTAAGAAGATATGTTGTTGCAGAAAGGTTTCAGCTATTTCTAAGCTTCATTTCATTGTGATAATTTTGAAATTGGGACGCAGTTCCGGACATGACATCTATGAAACATATTTCTGTGTTCAGCCCTAGAGACTAACTTGTGCAGAAGATCATACGTAACCAATTGAGTTATTGTGGTAGAGGCCAACTGGGGAACAGAGATATTTTGAGCAATGGTGCACTAGCATTTTGATAGAGGTTTTCTTTTATATATGGGCGGAGTTTCACGCAGATTTCAATATTATTTGAAATTTATAAAAGCAACAGTTCAATTATGCATGATCACTGGGTAAACAAGAGTGCCAAATGTAAAAAAATACGCCACTGCTGGGTTTTTTAAAAACCAAGTATAGTGATATTGGTTGTACAAAAGGCAATTTAGAGAGTGGACACTGTTAATACAGTTTGGTCATATTAAGGGACATAAGTGTGGAGTGACTAAGATAACGTGGTTAGTTTTCGAACCTGACAAAGATATTCTTTACCCAGAACATATTGTCTAAATTTAGTGATTATTGGATAAAGGCTTCAAAAGTTATTGATCCGACAAGCTGATTTGCACTCTCTTACACTATCGGTTCATTACATTTACCTCTGTGACCATCCTCGGTACCCAGGCTATTCATAACATATATGATACC
>JAUELF010252255.1:0-11818 GCA_031471495.1 Clinocardium nuttallii
ATAGGTTATCCATTCAATTAAAGAGATTTTCTATTTTTTGACAAAATATGTTCAAAGTTGTCTGCTGCAGAATTGTCATGTGAGGGAAAGGGTTAACCCTTTCCCAAATGCAAAAATATCTTGGCTCAAATACAGCAGATGACTTTAACATGAAAACATTGCGAAAAGTAGAAATTCCTCATTATGAGCAATTGTTACTTTTACCACAATGTTTTCACCTCAATTCTATAATTTAGCTATTTTATTTATTATAGTTATCACTTTCATAGCTTTGCCAAGTTGTTTGCCAAGTTCCATGTTAACCCTTTCCATCCTGCAGACACATTTTGACGCAATAGCAGCAGACGACTTTTGAAAACATTGTGGCCAAAGGTGAAATTGCTCATGATTCAAACAATTTCTCCTTTGGAAACAATGTTTTCAACTTTATTTAACAATTACACTTTCTTTTACAGACATTTTTTAGGTTTTTGTCACTATGTTTTCTAAGTCATCTGCTGCAGATTTGTTGTATGTGGGAAAGGGTTAAAAAATAATGTGTCAATGTTGATACATTTCCAAATCTTAAACAAATACACTATACACACATAAATACTTAAGCTTTCAGATTTAAAAAAAATAATTGTGCTTAATATGCAAATTTACATGAGAACAGTTGGCTGGCTCATTGCATTTAATGTGTATGCATGCCTTTTCTACCAAGTTTAAAAAGAGTTTTATTTATTTGTTTAACCCTTTCCCTCATATAGACGCTTTCTGGCGCCTCTGCAGCAGACGACTTTTGGAAAACATAGCGACAAAAGAAGAAATTGCACAACACATGCAATTTCTCCTTTTGTCACAATGTTTTCCACTTTTAGTCATAGGTTATCTGTTCAATAATAGAGATTTTCCATTTTTTGACAAAATATGTTTAAAGTCGTCTGCTGCAGAATTGTCGTATGAGGGAAAGGGTTAAACATTACAATCAAAATATAGTGTATTGACACACAGTATTTCTATTACCCATTTCCTGATCAAAATGTCTTTACAACTCAGCACTAGACTGTTTAAATCATTCTAGGTAAGGTGAAATGTCATTGTTTAACCCTTTCCAACATGCAGCAGACAGCTTTATAAAGTATGTAAGCAAAAATATGGAAAAGCTCTTTAGAATGAAAGTATTATAGTTTAATAGAATTGAAAACAGTGTGGCAAAAAGGAGAAATTGCTCACAATGAGCAATTTATCCTTTTGTCACAGTGTTTTTAAAAGCTGTCTATTGCAGAGAAGCCAGAAGTGTCTACATGTATATGTGGGAAAGAGTTAAACTCCACCTTAAAACAATACATTTCTTTGTAGAAATATTCCATTCCTTAACCTTTTCCCACATGCAGATGCATTTTGACACATCTGCAAAAGATGACATATGAAAACACTTTGGGAAAAGGTGAAACTGCTCATAATGAGAATTTTACTCCTTTTGTCACAGTGTTTTCAAATCAGATCAATTATAAACTTAAGTTTATAGAGATATTCCATATTTGGACATAGATTGTTTCAAGTTTGTCTGTTAAAGTTTTGATGTATGTGGAAATGTTGGAAGATGTTTTATATTTTAACGAGTCTAAAAACTTTCAGCCATGATAAATTCTCAGAATCTCTGTCCTTTCTACATGTACATGCAGCTGACTTTGACTGTCATAGTGTCAGAACCTTCAACTTCTATGTGACAAAGTTTATTTCACTTCGGTAAACAAGCAAACAAGTTTTTATCTCAACTATTTCAGCACTACCTATCAATACTTTCTAATGTCTCTTTTATCAATTGCACTGCTTGCTTGTTTCTGCTAAAGGCCTGGTCTAAACACACAGATAGCTGCTCTGGTGAAAGGGAACTGCCCCCTGATAATAAAGAAAATAAACGAGTAAATAAACAAGAAATATTGAATTGAGAGCGTTCACCATCGGCAAGTTGGTAACTGTATGCCTGGATCACATTGATATACCAGCTACTTGAAACAAATAATTTAATATTTGCTGAGTATGTCAGATCTAGAATGTTCAAAGGGAACTCTTTTGCTGCCAAAAGCAATTAAAGGCTTTTGAAAACAATGCATATTCATGTGAGAGAGCTGGAAATGCACTGCCTCTCCTGGAATCTGCAATGTTTGCCACTAAGACATTATTTTTACACTGGTTTTCCCCGAGACAATCATTGGTGAACATTTGCCTTGTCAATTAATCAAGACACAAGTCTTCAGGCTCTATACATAATCAATACGGTGTGTAAAACCTTAAAAGATTAGAATATAAGGTCTAGCAACCGGTTTTCTATGGAAAAGACTATAAATACATGAGCCGCGTTAGGTGATTCCGGAGTCTTATTGCATATATCAACTAGTTCTTTACCAATGTAACTTCAAGGCTTTCCCACATACAACAAATCTGCAGCACATGACAGTGAAATTGTAAAATTAAACTATACACGATGTCTATTAAAGACAGTATAATTATTGAATAAAGAGTAGAAATCATTGTGGAAAAAGGAAAATTTGCTCATTATAAGCAATTTCTCCATTTGCCACAATATCAAAAGTCGTCTGCTGCAGAGGCATCAGAAAGCGTCTGTATGTGGGAAAGGATTAAGTATCATAAACCTGGAGAAGCAATAAGACTCCAAATCAGCAGAGGAGAATTAAATACACTAGCTGATCTCGAGACAATACTCACCAGGTTTTCGAACAAGACATAAATGGTCCTCTGTGGTCACTACTGTGACTTCTCCAGTTGAGAGACTTTCCTCTTCTACAGTTGGGTCAACTAGTAAAATTTCACTGAAAAAGAATAGAGAGCACAAAATTGATTACTAGTTCTTTTGTGAAGTTAAATAATTCCGTTAACCTTCATCCTCATACAGATGCATTCTTCACAACTGCAGCAGACGACTTTTGAAAACATTGTTACAAAAGAAGAAATTGCTCATCATATTGCTCATGATGAGCAAATTCTCCTTTTGCCACAATCTTTTTTTTATATATATTTGCCAAAATGTTTTTAAGTTGTCTTCTGCAGATTTGTGTTTTATGTGGGAAAGGGTTAAATCATACAATTGTTGATGCCTCTCTAGATGTTATAAAAACATTATGCACAAAGGAAAAATTGCTTCCTTTGAAAAGTTTGTACCAAAGTTATATTTGAAATTTTCTTGATGTAATATTCTTTTACTGGGACGCTTTCAAAGCTGACAACTTTAAAAGTTGTCGGAGGACAAAATAGCTCGCCTATCAGGGCCATCGTCTATCGGGGCCTACTTCAGAACAGTTATAGCAATAGGTAAAGTCACACAGTATCACCTATTGCACACAAAGGTTTGATCAAAATTTAAGTCCAAAAAGGGGCACAATTCAGTCAAAATCATGGGACTTGACATACAAGGTCATCTAATGACCCTGAATAAGTGTGTAAAGTTTCAAAGCAACAGCATACACAGTGTTTGAGAAAAGGCCTTGCACGCGAAGGTTTGACCAAAATACTTAGTCGAAAAAGGGGCACAATTCAGTAAAAATCCATTCCCGAGTTATGGGACTTGACATACAAGGTTACCTAATGACCCTGGATAGGTGTGTGAAGTTTTAAAGCAACAGCATACACAGTGTCTGAGAAAAGGCCTTGCACACAAAGGTTTGACCAAGCTGGCAACGCTTACGCCAACGCCGGGATGATTACATAAGCTCCCCTATTTCTTCGAATAGGCGAGCTAAAAAGTGGAAAACATTGTATCATTTTGTCACTATGTTTTCAAAAATCTGTCTGCTGCTTTCATGAGGCGTCAGAAAACGTCTATATGAGGGAAAGGTTTAAATTCTCACATTATCAGAATGCATCCATAAGTTGGAAAGGGTTTAGTTGAGTTGAAAACATTTTGAATGTGAAAAAGGAGAAACATATTTATTTTAAATCAATTGCAAAACTAGCTTTCAGCTTATATTATTCAAGCTTGATGTCTGCCTGCTGGAGACTTAACCAGTTCTCGTGCTGTTAAAAAACCAGTCAGAACCCTCTCATCATGGGAAATTAAACCTGGGACCTATGGTATGAGAGACCGACGCTCTACCTCTGCACCACTAGCTGTCTTCCACACAATAATTTATTTTATACCAACCTTTTTGAAGAACCTTTAACATCTCAGATATTGGACAATCTTGACATCCAATGACATTGAAACCCATTTCAGAAAAACGTTGTGACAACGCGACAGCATCCTGGTCTGTTCCAGTTCTCTCCCCTAGTCCTAACGACCGACTAAATGTCTTATTGTTTATGATGACTGCTCTCCCTCTCTTTGGATGGTCCATTTTGTATTCGTCCGAATAGAACTCTTCTTTCGTCATGGTGATCCTATCACCTCTTTTGAAGAAATAAAAATACATGTAGATATAAAAGTACATAGAGCCAGGGCATGAAGAAAGGTACAAATTGGCATTATTGAACAGTGTAGATTCAGATCAGCCTGTATTCATATGAATAGAATTGTTCTTCTGTCATGGAAATCCTATTACTTGTTTTGAATTAAATATGAATACATTATGAATAAACCATTTACCAGAAACAACAAATTAACAGCAGACAACTTCGAATTCATCTAAGGCAAAATACGATAAATCTATTCAAATGAAAGTTTAATAATGAAATATAGAATATGTATAATGAATGCCCTCCTAAAGTGGCATTCAGGGTTGCAAGATTAACATTATGACTGACTGACTGGTGTCAGGATCAATTGACCAGTAGTATTGATAACTTACCAAGGGTATGAATGTGACGATATAGTGGCAAAAAACACCAAACAATCAAAAGCCAAAGTGTAACTTTTCCTATGCATTTGCTAATATAGATCATAAAAATGTCATCTGTTCATAAAAATGATTTTAATTGTAACATTTCTTTTTGAAATTTTAGCTTTGATGCACAGTTGAAAAGATTGTTATGAAAGGAAGGATAAGTTACTTGTTCCTACAGTAGTTTCAACCACAGAGGCATCAAATGCCATCTGTATCAGCGGAAGGATTTATTTGATCAACAATTGCTATGAACATTCATGGTGTGGTACCTTATCCACCATTTTGTGAATGCAGTTGTAAGAATGACGTATTCATGAGTCTGTTTTGTTTTAATTTTCACAATAATACGTAGTTACAAGAGAGGCCCTGTTTAACTTTTAAGCTAGTTTTCCTAATGATGCATGGTGATCACTTTGGGACAAGAGGTTTCCAAATATTGAATACCTTGATAAAAGCAAGAACAATTATTTAATAAAGTTGTAATAATTGTGACAAAAGTGGCTCATTATAAACAATATAGACTTTTGCCAGATTGTTAGCCACACATCAGAAAGTGTATGTATGTGGGAAAGGGTAAAGACAAGGAACATGATATCACTCTCCCGTAAGGTTATGGTTAATCTCTATATGAGCATTGCTGTGTGAAGAATCAACCATAACAATATCATTGCATGTTTGGTAAAAGACTTGTATGTGCATCCATGCTGAGGATCTAAATGCATGTTTCTTTAAAGAATCTTGTATGTCTAATTAGCTAACAGTACTGAGGCAGATCAGACTGGCTGATTTCGATGCACAATAGTAGTAGGTGCGAAAGCACAGGTTTTTACAAAGTGCTGCTTATAAACATAATTACATATTCATTAGATTTGTCATTTCCCTAGGCTTTACCAGAATAAGTGTTCTCACAATTTTTTCTCATTCATCAATCACAATTTCTAATTTGCACTATAACCAACCTTTCCCACATAAAACAAAGCTGCAGCAGACAACTTTGAAAACATCTTGGCAAAAATATGGGAAATCTCTTTACCGGCAATTTTGTTTTTTAATTCATCACATCTTAGTGTCTATTTTGCACTTGGCCAACCTTTAAATGTCCAATATTTTCATTGGATGTTTTTCAATTTGGCAGACTCAAATAGAAACAAATAAAGGAATGAGTAAAACAATAACACTCCTCTGTGAATTAAATAAGGTCAAGTTACCCCATGTGTTTGTCATCTGCCAATCCAGGTCCCCCTTTTCCCATAGGTTTGGCATCAGTATCGTCCATTGCACCTGTATAGGGGAGAAAAAACAAAACTAGATATATATATAATGAAACAATTAAAACAAGTTTTGACCCTTTCCAACATATAGACGCTTTCTGACTCATCTGCAGTAGAGAACTTTTGAAAACTTTATGGCAAAGGAAGAATTGCTAATATTCCACAACAAAAAGTTTAATGCTTCCTACATGCAGAGCAATTTGTAGAATCTGCAGCATATATTAACTTCCATCTACATAGATTAAATGCCAACTTATTTCCTAGTCGGAGACAGTGGTAGGGTGTCGGCCTCTCATACCAAAGATCTCTGGTTTGAGTCTCATGATGAGCGGGTTCTAGCTTTTGGATTTTTTCACATGAATGACACAAGTACCAGTTAAGTCTCACTTTTTTCCTAGATGTTTTTATCATTGCATATTGATGTATGTTGGAAAGAGTTAACTCTTCAAGTTTCCAACATACAAAAAAATTGCAGCCGATAACTTTGAAAATGAACTGTTAAAATTTTCAAGATATCTGTAAATGAATTTTTTTTAGTACGAAAGCAATATCTTTTTTTTTCAGACCTTTTTCCAAAATTTGTTTGCTGCAGATACATCAAAATTTGTATGTAGAAAGGAAAAGGGTTAATTACACTCACAACTAATTCCAGTATTGCAACGTCACGATTGTAATGTAATCTTACATCATTAATCTGTGTGATCATATTATCAACATCTGACATAACAGTTAAAATCCAAATTCTTCTTTGAAAGTGGCATGTTAGATACTAGAAAATCAGACCGAATTGCATTTCAACAATGAAGATGCCAAGCTAGGTCACAGATGATGATAGTGTAACCCTTTCCCTCATATAGACGCTTTCCGACACCTCTGCAGAAGACTGCTTTTAGAAAACATAGTGACAAAAGAAGAAATTGCACAAAGGAAAGAGTTAATTTTGGTAATATTGGTTTGATTTATAGATCACACATGAGCAAGCCGACACAACAATCAGATAAGCAAATTGTTTTTTTATTGATCTCCATTAACTCTAATTATGTTGTGGGTACTCAAAAAGTATCTCATTAAAACCATTTTTAACGTTTTCCCACATTATATAGACTAAATTTTTCCTATGAACACAAACCTTTATAAGTTTTCAGGGGTTATATTCTAAATGATTATTATATAACTGTTTTTGTTGTGCAATAAATATAAACAATCCATAATAAAAACAAAACAAGAAACACAGGTTATGCTGTAACCTTTCCCACATACAACAAATGTGACCATTGTTAAGACATTTAGTAATAATTTGGAAAATCTCTATAAATGAAGGTATATATGTATATATAATTACTGAAAATTGTTGAAAATAGTTGAAAATATTGTGGCATAAGGAAAAATTGCTTGTTCTCCTATTGCCACAGTGTTTCAGTGGAGTCATCTACTGCAATAGTTAGGAAAGTGTAAAAGTTAGCAATGCCTGCTTTTACCTTTTTATCCCCCAAAAGACATTAAAGGGAACACTATTTAAGATTTAACCTTTTCCCACATACAGGAGGCAGTGGACTTGATAAAAATATGGAAAATGTCAATAAATGAAATTGCTTTTGTATAATCATTGAAAAGAGTTGAAACGCAGTTTGACAAATGCTCATCATGAGCAATTTCTTCTTCTGCCACATTTTTTTTTAAAATTGTCTGCTGCAGAGGCATCAGAAAGTGTCTACATGTGGGAAAGGTTAAAATAAGGATAAACAGAGCCTTACAAAAAAATGGAAGGATCCATTACTCTAATTCAGGAGTCTTAAAGTATCAAAGGAGTGTCCAATGTTTTTCAAGTTGAAAATAAATATACAGAAATAACTGACCGGTCATTCACTTCTATATATTGGTCCAATTCGGATATTCCCTGCTTATTGGAGGTACTGACCATGAGATCGGCCAATTTAGCCCTTTCCCTCATAAATTGTATAAAGGACAAAAACTTTCATTTAAAATAAATTTTACCACAATGTTTTCAACTTTTTGCAGTAATTACACTTTCATTTAAAGAGATTTCCATGATTGTTTTCAAAGTTGTTTGCTGCAGATTTGCTGTATATATGGGAGAGGGTTAAAGAACTGTGCAATAAGAGGTGACATAATATCATTTTGGCAATGGATATAATCTTTCATGTGAATAATTACAGTTTCCCTTCTTTGAGGGTTTTCTGAAATTGAGTAGATTTATGCCAACTTGTAAAATTATATTATAAGAGGCAGACAAAGTGCTAAACACAGGATCACATCACAGATTCTACTCTCTTTAAAGAAATTGTTTCTGTCACAGCAATTATTCCAATCCAGACAGTTTTTAGCCAACCAGAAATTCGTTTGAGAAATTTGGCCTAACTAAACATGCCCCCTCCCCTCTTTATGAAAACCCTGTTCACTGTATATTTCTATGAGAGTAAATAACTTTTATAATTCTATTTTTTAAGTAAAAGCTCTAGCTGTCTGCTGCCAGACATTTAATGAGAATTTTTAAGCTTAATTCCTGTCAGAGCAGGGTCATAATTTGGACCCTTCACAAACGCTCATCACAACCTAATGTAATGGTTGAGTATCAAACAACAATTCATCAATATTGATTATCCCTTACCCACATACAACAAATCTGCAGCAAGACAACTTTTAAAAGATACCCAAACGTAATTGGAAACTCCTGTTAACCCTTTCCCACATACATATGCTTTCTGAAACCTCTGCAGCAGCGACATTTGAAAACATTATGAGCAATTTCTCCTTTTACCACAATGTTTTCAACTCTATTCTATTATAATACTTTCATTTATAAAGATGTTCCAAATTTTTGCTAACATGTTTTCAAAGTTGTCTGCTGCAGTTTTGTTGTATGTGGAAAAGGGTTAAATGAAAGTACACACTACAATAATTGAATAGAGTTGAAAACATGGTAAATTGCTTGTTTTCTTCATTTGTCTCCATGTTTTCATAAAGTCGTTTGCTGCAGAGGCTTTGAAATGCGTCTATGTTAGGGAAAGGGTTAATGTAAGCTGTATGATCTTACTTCATAAATGATATTAAATAAATAAATTCAAGTTAAACACAAAACCAAAATGTGTCAATCTCTAGTTGCCTTTTGACAAGTTAGAAAATCTGCTTAAGTAAGTCTTATTTGTAAACCCTGTAACCCTTTCCTGCAAATAATCTGTATAAGACAGCTTTAAAAACATGAAAGCAAACCATGGAAACTAACAACCTCTAAAAAAGTATCCTTATTGTATAGAGTTGAAACATTGAGGTGAAATTAGAAATTACTCCTAATTTTTTATGAGCAATTTCTCCTTTTATAACAATGTTTTCAAAAGCAGTCTACATGTATTATATAAACTGCATAACATTGACAGATGTCATAACTATTTGACACTAAGTAAGTTTTATCTTAACCCCTTTCAGAGTTGACATTTATACAACAAATAAACATATAGATTTGCAGCAGATGAAAACATCAAAAACATTGATGCAACAAAAAATAAAATCTCCTTTTAAATGAAAGTACTGTATTAATTATTATTGATTAGAGATTAAAATATTGTGGCAAGAATAGAAAATGCTCACGATGGTCAATTTCTCCTTTTGTCACAATGTTATCAAAGATGTATACATTGTAGTGTGATAAGTCAAAATGGGTCACACAATGTGAGAAAGTGTTAAAATCTGATAATCCCTTTTCCTGTCCACTGGCAGTAAAACATAGGATTATTCACTCCTCTCCAATCAAAATGTACTTAATGCCTCTTGAGATATTTACATTTAAATATGTTTGTATAGATTGCATGCACTTTTTGAAAACATCATAGGAAATAGAGAAATTGCTAAATAAGTCATACATGTAGTGATCAACTTCTTCATTTCTAATGCGGTATTTAATTTTATGTCCAAAAAGATGTTTCCATTTAACTGATGAAATATATTAAAGTGTATTAACTTAAATACTAATGAAAACAGCATAAAAAACATGAAACACAACAGTTTACTATATATATACAGTCGAAACTCGTTAAACCTGACGTCGTTAATCCAGGAAATTTGCGAAATGGACATTCAAGGAACATATTTTTAATGCTTAATTATGCACACCCCCCCAGGGGTATACCGGGGAAAATGGGCCGTGTTTTTACCTTCCAGGAGGCCCCGCAGTGCCAAGTGAATGCGGTGGTTTTGTTTTCGCGACAAAATAGCGGGTAATGGGCCGTGGTTTTGTGCAGGGAACATCCGTTCTTTTAACAAGATTTTTCCGCGTTTTAGCCAAGCTACTCCCGGAGTTTACCTAGGATGTCCCTGGGGTGTGGGGCATTTGGCGGGGATTTTACTAGCAGTTTGTCCCCGGCGGGGATTTTACCTGGGATTGGCTGGACTGAAAGACAAAGTCCCCGCTATTCCCCGGACGACAAAAATTATTGGGAACAGAGCGACCATTTTACAAAAATCCGCTTCATTAGACCAGAAGTCCAAACATGTATTATGTGTTTTGTTCTCTCAATTACAGGTAGTCCGGATTATACTGATTGCATAGATTGTTTTCTAGTACGTCTGTTTGTCCTAACAATATGCGTTAAAAGCTGTGTACTGTATACAATGTAATAGGGCTATTACATAATAGGCTAGCCTGTGTCATTGTTCACTTTTAGCAGTCATAAAATTGCAGACAAAAAATAATAGGTTGTTCCATTTTTGTACATTTCAGAGTTCATTTTTCAAATTATAACAATTTTTACGTACATGTATATGTAATTCAGATGTTGTATATATCCTGATTAAGCTTTGCTTACGACAAACGGTGCAATTTATTTCTAGAGGTAAATGAAACTTGAAGAGGTCAAATCATACTGACAGTATGCAATTTTTAACTCTTTGAATTCACCTCAATTATAATTATAATATTGGGTTCGATCCTTTGTCTCCCATTTTCAGACTAAGATGACAATTCTGTGTCTGTGAAATTTCTATCCAAAATTGTTTATCAAGAAGATTCGCAATCAGGACTTTTTCCCTGGTAACCAAAGTGTCCAGACTAATGAGGTTTGACTGTATATAGTAAAACAAGAGGGTCATGAAATCCCTGGATCGCTCACCTTATTTTGTTTTTTTCCAATTTAGCCATATAAGCCCCGTCCCCTGGTGGCCATAGTTTTTTACCAATCAACATGGCCTGAAGGAATCTGATAGAGGTTAATTAACATAGGAACATTTCTACAAAAATATTTGAAAATCGGCCTGACACTTTCGGAGGAAAAGATTTTTTAAGTTTTCACAATATCCATATAAGGCAAAATGGCCCTGCCTTCTGGTGGCAATGTTTTAACCAATCAACATGGCTTGAAGGAATCTGATATTTGGTCAAAAGGAACATTTCTACAAAATTATTTGAAAATCGGCTAGACACTTAGTGACTTACGGAGAAGATTTTTTAAGTTTTCACTATAGCCATATAAGGCAAAATAGCCCTGACCCCTGGCGGTCATGTTTTTCGACCAATCAACAAGGCTAATGAAGGAATCTGATAGAGGGTCATCCAAGGAACATTTCTACAAGTTTTTTTTGTTTTGTTGCCATGGAAACCAGAATTCTTCATGGATCCTAAAGATTTCTGGTGAGGTCATTGAGAGGATGCTTTCTTTGAAGTTTCATCCCAATTGACCCACTGGTTACTGAGGAGATGTTGACGGACGCACA
>JAUELF010252276.1:0-11816 GCA_031471495.1 Clinocardium nuttallii
TATTCATGATCCCTGGGTAAACAAACCAGTACTAGGCTAGAAAATGTGCCTTGCCCAAGGGCACTCCACCATGACTATAGTGCCGTGACTGGGGATCGAACACGGGACACTCAGTTTCCAAAGCCCCGACACCAACCACTCGACCACAGCGGATTCCAACTGGCACATTGGGACCTAAAACTACTATTATAACATGTGCACATCCATTATATGTATTGGTAACAAGGTTCCTAGAAATACACTAACTACCTCTTTGTGGCCATTTTGATAGGCATTAATCCTTTCCCACATACAATAAATCTGCACCAGACAACATTGAATACAATATATCAATATATGGACAAAGTTTGAAATCTGACAAACCCTATAAATAATAGAACTCTTGCCTGAATAAATAAAGAAATTGCTCATTATGTGCATTTTCGGCTTTTGCCACAATGTTTTCAAAATTCGATTGCTGAAGATGTTTCAAAAGGCGTCTCTATGAGGGAAGGGGTTAAAAAGTTTAAAATATGTATCTATATGCAAAACAATTTGAGCTTACAGCAATATTTTAATAAAGAATCTGATTTTACCAGCTTCTTGATTTAATTACTTTTAAATATGTTTCTTTTTTCAATATAATTATGAATTGATTGATTGATTGGGGTTTAACGCCGTTTTTAACAATTTCTCAGACATATCACGGCAGCCAGTATACCTACTCATGTGTTTTCCTGGTTTTCTCACACCAGTACTCCACACAACAACTTTCCCAAGCAACTGGCTGCTTTTCCACGTAGACTGAGCCCAATGGTGAAAGACAAATGATGTCAAACGTCGGAAAGAAAGTTGGCCGAGCCGGGATTCGAACTCACAACCCCTTGATTGACAGCCGCTACCGACTGAGCTACGGGGGCTCGGCAATATAATTATGAAATCAATGTGGCTGGCAGGGAGGCAATGTTTAAGATCTGGATGTGAACATGATTTAATTAAAAGTTTCTGTAATTATTAAAATTAACATAAAATACATGGTAAATATAAATATTCTCCTATATCTAGAAATAAAATTAGTGCTGGTGTAAGACATTCTCCAACTACCTTTGGTACTATGTAGAACAAATTTTCCTTGGATGGGTTTTCACACATTGCTTCTTATCCAACAATCTTTCATTTTGTTAATTAATTCTCTCCCAACATTCAACAAAATCTGCAGCAGACGACTTTGAAAACATCCAAGATAAAAACGTGGGAAATCTCTTTGAATGAAAGCTTGATAATTGAATAAAGTTATAATACATTGTAGCAAAAGGAGAAATTGTCATGTTACCTTGTTTTACAAAAGTAGCCCGCTGCAGCGAATGGCATTAGAAAGTATTTGTATATGGGAATGGATTAATTGATCCTTTCTGGGAAATGAAACAGTAACAAAATAAATTTTAGTTTTTACATAAAGCCTGAAGGAGCACTTCCCTTTTACCATTATGTTTGAAGTATAAAGCATGGCTGTCAAAGTAATGAAGCATTATTTTAAATAAAGTCTTTGAGTCATATGGACAGTAGCTACAGAGATATGTTTCAACCCTTCCATAGTCATAAGCCTCAAAAGGACAGTGATTAAACTTCCTTATATGTGATAAAAACTCGTGTCTGAACCTGAATTCTGTTCCACAGACTACACAAAATAATGGGTGCCAGCAGATCGACTTCTCAATTCTATTGAAACGTCTCTCCCTGTAATGGAAAGGGGGTATTTTCCGATTTTCAATCTGTGCAGTGAATCTGTGAGTCATGTCTGTCTGGTTCCATGCATTATTAGGATTTCTTGAAAAGAAATTTGCTGAGTTATTAAAATGGTGTTGTTTGTCTTTGTATCCGTTTGGGTTCCATCTCCAACGTTTATGCCTGTATTTTGTGTCATTCCTTCCGGTGTAAGATTTCTGCACTTCTCTCCCTGACAGTCTGCTTTCCTTTTGTTTTTCATTTTTCCCTATATTTTCTGTTTTACTATCTTTCTTTACACAATTTTCTTTTCCAATATGCATATCTCTACAATTAGATGCATTCAAGTTATTAAGATGAAGTTTTTTGTCATTGTATATGTTTTTGCTTCTTTTCAGACATTTTTGTCTAGCTTTTCTTCCAGAGGTAAATTTCTGAACTTCTCTCTCTGACTGTCTGTTTTCCTTTTTTTTATCAGTTTCCCTTATATTCTCAGTGTTAATACATGTTTTGTTCATTTCACAAGTTCCTTTTCTCGTATGACTATCTCTACAATTTTGTTTCTCACCTTGGTTAGAAGTTTGAGATTCGTCTGTATGATTTTTAGACTGGATACATCTTGTGTCTAAGCTGTGTGATGAAGGTTTTTCACTTGCTGCAGTTATATAATTAGTCTTTTGATAAATCTTATCTCTATGGTCTGTTTTCAGCTCTGCACCAACAGAAACATATGGATTTCTTTGCATGTTACAATTTCCAAGCTCATTACATTTCGCTGTTTCATTTTTTAGTGTAGCACGAGTATTTTCTTTGTACTTATCCAACATACCAGAACACTTTTGAGGAACTGTTTTTATGTGTGATTTTACTTGTCTTTTACTTCCATTAAATGTAATGGATAAAACAGGTTCATATCTCTCCGTCAATTCTTTAGTATCTTTCTTCACTTTTACCTCTGAACTAGTATCCACCTTAGCTGAACCCTTCATTATCTGTTCAGATGATGGTTTACATTTGCAATGTCCTTTGTCTGTTCTAGTACCCTTTGTGTCATCATCAACAGTTTCATCTAGGTTGATTATCTCTATACGTTCCTCCTGAGTATCTCCGACCTCCACACCATCGTCATTAAAATCTACTCGTTCACCATCAAACACCACAATAGGATTATACATGCTGCTACCTTTACCAAACACAAATGTGGGGCTTTTAACACTAGAAACTGATTCTTTCTTCACAATAGTGGCACAACTTGTGTCATCTGTGTCAACGAAGCAATTAGCATGTTCAGTTTCATCCTGGTGTCCATCATATTGCATGAAATAATTAGCATGTTCCTCGACTGTCTTTGATTTGAACATTATCTGATCTAGGAAATCATGATTACTTTTAGGTAAAAAGATACCCTTTCTGACTGAACTGTTGTAAGTGTCGCTCTCACTTTTCCTCCTGATTTTCCGTAACTCCTCTCCCACATGGTCAAAGATCTTCCTTACCTTACATGCAGGTAACTCCTCGTTCTCTTGGATGTCCATGACGCAGTACACTGGTCTTGGTCTCTTAGGCATAACGTCTTGTCTTTACATGTCTACTTGTAACTGAAATAAACGTAAGGAGAGATTGTTTCATTTAGACATGCATGTCACATGAGAACCAACCTACGCAGGATGGCAAACAGGGAAGATCAAGATCCTCATCAGACTGCACCAACATCTGTCTAATCTGGATTTTGCAAAATTGAAAAGGTTGATTATTGTGCTGCTTGATGCATATATATAAAGATTTGATCATTTAAACTTTACATGTAATTCAATTTTTAACATGTTTTCAGATATGCCAAATTATTTTCAAATCGGGCTTACATTTGTTTGACGATTTTTTTCCATGGAAATTATTAATTTTATTTTTCCCAAAAGACTAATTATTCACTTTATTTTCTCCAAAAAGACTCTCATAAGGAACTTTCCTATGAAGTTTGGATAAGGTTGGTCCAGTGATTTAGGTTATGCCATTTAGAGATTTTTCTAAAAACATCCTTTCCATTTCCATGGTAACCAGCATTTTGTATGGAATTAAATTCTATGGGAGGTTCCAAGAAGGATTTGTTGAAAGTGGCCTAGTGGTTTAAAGACTTTTTAAAATAATTTCTTTAGGTTGCCATGGAATTTATTATTTTAGCATTTGAGCTAAAAAATAAAATGAGATAATAAGACATTGCTTTTTGAGTAATAATTTCCTCTTTAAAAGATTTATTCATCAAAAGTCATCTGTTGAAGAAAACTAGAATGGAGTGCTCCGCATAGCACATGCATCACCTGCACCACTGTCCTGCTCATTGAAAGTGTGATGGACAGACAGACACTACGGATGGGCATTTGTTGGGTACCTTCCTTTGATGTTTTTTGTTGGGTATATCCAACAAGGATACGGTTCATTCTGTAAATTATCACCCTTTTACGGAATGAATAGCATTAATATGCTAATTAGATACCCACTTGAAAATTAAATAAAACAAGAAACCGCTAAAAACGGTAAGGCCGGATTGTCAGCAATTTGACCTTGAAAATCGACAAACCAAGGTCAAGGTCAAAGTAACCATAGAAATCAATAGAACTTGTTGTTACTGGTTACCTTTGTAACCCTTTCCAGTGCTGAGATTTTGCCTCAACCTGTAACTTTAACCAAAATGTTGACGGACAGACAGACAGACGGACGGACATTGCCAATCTATATACCGGAATTGCTTTCAAGCAATCCGGCCCAAAAGGAAAATTGCCCCCATTTTCCCACAATATTTATAACTCTGAATCTAAATATTGCATTAAATTTTCCATAAATAAATCATGGGTAGGGATGACTGGCAATCAATTTTAAATATATATATTTTACATATAGGATAAATGGTCGAAAGTTTATAGGACCTACCTTAATGAAGACTTCACTGAAATAAAGCCAGGAGACTTCCAATGTTGAATCATAGTTCTGTAAATGTCTTCAATTTCTTCTAAAACCTTTAACACCTCCCCACTAGATAACTGAAACAATGGTTTTCAGATCAGTAGGTGAAAGCAGGTTAAAAGGCATACAGATGGACAGATGGAAGGAGATTCGATCCTGAGACAAAGCAGACGACTCAATAAGTAAGGTCCTTGGGGTTAACTGCAGTTAATGCAGGGTAGCCGAGTGGTTAGCATTTTGGATTTGGAACCGGGCATCCCAGGTTCAATCCCCAGTGGTGGCAGTTATTGTGAAGTTATTGAGAAAGGACAATTTTCGTAGCCTAGTTTGTTTACCCAGGGAGCATGAATAATTGGTGTGTCGCCGATATTATTGAAATAATGTTGAAACGGCATTAAACCCTAATAATGAATGGTACATTTTTTCAGACTGTCCAAGACCCTTCACGATAATTTTAGTTTAGTGTCTGAGAGGTAGACATCACAAGGGATTTAAATAAATTTTAAAGAACTAGTTTCATAATCTAAAATAAACAAGAGCATTGCTGATGATACAAGGGTTTTATTGTACAGTTTTATTATAGTCATAACTAACCCTTTCCCTCAGACGACAATTCTGCAGCAGACGGCTTTGAACATATTTTGTCAAAACATAGAAAATCTCTATAATTGAGTGGATAACCTATGACTAAAAGTGGAAAACATTGTGTCAAAAGGGGTAATTGCACGTTTTGTGTAATTTCTTCTTTTGTAATTTTGTTTTTAGAAAGCTGTCTGCTGCACAGGCGTCAGAAAGCGTCTATATTAGGGAAAGGGTTAAAAAGCTATCTACTGAATTATGCACTATTACAAGTTGCTCTTGGGTAGATAAAGTACTAATGCCCAAAAAAGTCAACAACCCAAAAATGCTGCTTAATTTGGAAAATAAAATCATTGTACCAAAATGAGAAATTGCTCCTTATGCAAAAATTATTTTAAAAATGCGTTAAAATACATCTGCAAGTGGGAAACTGTAAAACACTATGTACTGAATTATGTACTACAACAAGTCACACTTGGGTAGTTTAAGTACTTACGATTATAAAATTTATGAGCCCAAAAATCACTGATTGCATAAATTCGAATTATTTTGAAATACATGGAAGCCAACCCACAGAAAAACCGATCTTCAGAAGTTCTGAAAACATTTAAAAACTCATCATTGCTGACAGAGATATTGCTTTTCAAGAGCAATATCTCCCCTTGCTGCAATGATTTTAACACAATTCAATAATCATACCTTTTAACATGAAGTCCTTTCAGATATTTGTCTGGTCTTTTGAAAGTCGTCTGCTACAGATTGATTGTACATTTTACAGTCAAACCTATGCTAAAGACCGCCCTGTAATAGAGACCGCATAATTATTGTTTTTGACTATGTGGTTGGCATGTCAAATTACATTGCATAATTCTGGTGAGCAATCCAGGGCCATCATGGCAATTATTGTTTTTTTGATACAGGACTGTTGTAGATATCTTGTATTAGGTGTAAAAAGGGTTAAAACATATAATTATGGTTTCATGGTTTTCTCATTTCAGTTATTGCAGTCAGCACATGTGGAAGAAGAGAAAGTTTAACCCGCGTAAGAAGTCTGTTTTTAACATAGAACAACAACAACAAAGCTCCAGTCAGAACAACCAACAAGACGAAGCGGCTGGTGATGATGAAGATGACATCACCAATTTCATCATGAGGGGCAGCAGCTTCTGTTACGACAATAATTCATCTTCGTTGAAAACTTCAGCAGCGGCCCCCAAAAGAAATGGAAAAGAAGACCAGAAATCTGGTTCAGCTTCTTCCCCTGGCATTGGATCTCCGGACATTGAACTTTGTACTCCAGAAATACCAGAAGATGTTGATGAGCTACTTGCAGATGATGGGGATGAAGATATTTCTGATGCTGATCACAGTGATTTAGAATCTACCTCGGATGATGTGGAAGATACTGATCACGATTTTATAGATGCTGGAGATGCTGAATTTGAAGATGATGACATTGCGGAGGAAGATACAGCAACAAGTAATGAGACAGTAGATCATGAAGATGAACCAGACTCGAGTGATGGTCCAACAAAGTCAGGAAAACTTGTTGATCTGGACAACCGAGGCATTTATTTGAAAGATCTTATTAGTAATGGAGAAGCTAAAAGTCCAGCTTCATTATCTGATCTTGTTGAAGAGAAGGCGGATGTTACAGTTGATTGTATTGTATGTCAAACCAGTAAGGATAATGACATTCAGGCAAATGCATTTGAAAATGACAATGAAGAAAGTCAAAGCAATGCCAGTGAAAAGAAAGCTAATATTGTCAAAGATATGAAACAATTATCTATAACAGATTCAAGCGTAGATGCTTCGAAAAAAGCTGATGCAGGCAATGAAGCGGAGATGTCAAGTCAAACCAACTTGCCTAACACAAACCAAAATGCATTACCAAAGCCAGACAAAGTAAGGCAAGATCAGCATTGTTCTCGTCCTGCCACATCAACTAGACTGAGCCCTGACATTTCATCATCTGATGTTTCGAATGCTTGCTCTTCTGTGGGAAAAGTGAATATACAGTCTACAGGAAGTGAGGATAGTATAGCTGGTTCCCAGTCCACAATGTCTGCCCAGGGAGAAAACACAGGTGTCTTTTGATGACTTTCTGTTTTAGTTAATGTTTCTGTGTTTATGTTGTATTGTCCCAAAAATGTTCCTGTTTTAACTTTTACTGGATTTCATGATGAAATTTTACCTTCTTGCGATCTTTCCTGCTTTGGTAGGATGACACAAAAGGATCACACATCTTTGTCGTCCATCACACTTTCTCTTACTGACTTACTGTAAGGAGACACACATGTTACTTCAAATAATCTTGTTATGCCCCTGCAAACAATGCTGAATGGAAAACATTTGAAATAATTGAAAGAAATATCTCACTATTAAAAAGCTGATTGTATCGGGGAAAATATGCCCCTTTCTGATATAAAGCAAATCTTCAACAGACATCTTTGATAATATCTAAACAAAAATATGGAAAATCTTTACCAATGAAAGTTGAGATATTGAAGAGAGTTGAAAAATTGTCACGAAGGGAGAAATTTGTGGCCAAAATAATTTAAAGACCGTGTTGCAAAAAAATAAAATAAATTTAAATATAATTACTGAAATGAGTTGAAAACATTGTGGAAAATGGAGAAATTGCTTGTTTTGAGCAAATTTCGATTTTATCATTATATTTTTAAAAGTCTTCAGTTGCAGAGGCGTCAGAAAGTGTCTTTATGTGGGAAAGCGTTATACAAGTTATGATACTAGAATGGGATGCAATACGACTCTTTTTGTTTATTTATGTTTTTGTTTTTATAAGTCCAATCCCACTTGCAGACGTGATTTGACACATCCACAGAAATCTTTATTTGACAACATTCTGGCTAAAGGTGAAAATGCTCCTAATGAGCAATATTTCCTGAATTTGTCACAATGATTTGAACTTTCCTCTATAATTTTACTTAAATTTTAACAGATTATTAACATTTTTTTGCCAACATGTATTTGAAGGTGTCTGATGCAGATTTGTTGTATGTGGAAAGGGGTTAATCCTGTCTCACGTACATCAAGTCTGCAGCAGAATACTTTGGAAATTTATATCCAGGAAAACATTGAAAATCACTTTAACCCTTTCCCTCATATAGACGCTCTCTGACGCCTCTGCAGCAGACAGCTTTTTGAAAACATAGTGACAAAAGAAATTGCTCAAAACAAGCAATTTTTCCTTTTGACACTGTTCTCCACTTTTATTTATATGTTATCCATTCTATTCTAGAGATATTCTATTTTTTTACAAAATATAATCAAAGTCGTCTACTGCAGAATTGTCGTACGAGGGAACGGGTTAACAAAACATATTCCTCGAAATGCATTTTAATCAGACTACTTTTGAAAATATTGTGGTTTAAAGGGACTTTCTAACACCTGTGTAGCAGACGATTTCTCTATTTATAAATGAAAGTATAATTATCATATTGGTATGAAAATATTGTGACAAAAGATGAAATTGCTCATTGTAAGCAATTTCTTATTTGCCACAATGTTTTTAAAAGTCTGCTGCTGATGCAACAAAATGTGTGTGAAAATGGGAAAGGGTTAGCTCTGCTTTTTAACGCTTTAACCCTTCCCCTGATCCCCCCCCACCCCCAAAACAAAATGTGGAAAATAAAATTATTAAAAACAAGACATTTCTACTTTTCCCCCACATACAGAAATTCTGCAACAGACAACTTTAAAAACAACTCAACAAAAAATAGGAAAAAATATTGATAAATGAAAGAAAAATATTTGAATAGAGTTGAAAGCATTATGGCAAATGCAAATGGAGAAATTTGCTCATTATGACAAAATTTCATCTTTTGCCACAATGTTTCAAAAAGTCATCTGCTAAAAATGCTTCTGTAGTAGGAAAAGGGTTAGTCTTAAGAGGTAGTGAATAAAAACACATCTTAAAGATGTAATTAGTCATTCATATAAGTTTTTTCTATACTTAAAGCAAAGTTCATATGCATTATGCATAAAATAAATAATCTACGTCTTTAAACTGACTTATGTCAATTTTGCAGCAGACATGGTCAGAAAAATTCCTATTGAAACCCTGTTTACCTTATTTTTTTACAATTATAGATTATCAATATTGAGCTTAAATATTTTAACCCTTTCCCACCTGCAGACGCATTTTGACGCAATAGCAGCAGACGACTTTTGAAATCAAAGTGGCAAATGGAGACATTGCTCATAAAGAGCAATGTCTCCATTGGCCACAATGATTTCAACTCTATTCATTAATCATACTATCATTTATAAAGATTTTCTATATTTTTCTACTCGATAATTTCAAAGTTGTCTGCTGCAGATTTGATGTATGTGGGAAAGGGTTAGGAGATGTCTGCTGCAGATTCTTTTTATGTGATAAAGACAATGTTCACATCCTTCATGATTCAAATATGGCCCCACAATTAGGGCAGTGTCTCTGTTTCATTGCAAGGCAGCAGAGTATTCCAAGAGGGAAAAACAAAATCGCACAACAAACCCCCAGACAGGTGAAGTCATCTTCCAACACACCCACCTGAAAACAGAGAAGAAAAAAAGATGTGGGCCTTGTTAAACCCTTGCCATAATACGACAATTCTGCAGCAGATGGCTTTGAACATATTTTGTAAAACAAGAGGGCCAAGATGGCTCTAAATCGATCACCTGAATGATAGTAAATTAGTAACAAATATTAACTGCAAATATCTGTGTCAAGAGGGCCATGCTGGCCCTATATCGCTCACCTGGTTTAATTCAAGTTTTCAAAGTTGTTACCCTTTATATAATAAGCAAAGTAAGCTTCGAACCCTGGCAGCCATGTTTTTTACAGATCAGAATTATTTGAACAATCTTAGTTCTTACAGTTACCCAGGGAACATTTGTACTAAATTATCTTTAAATCAGGCCAGTACTTTTTTAAAGTTTAAACAATGCACATATAAGGAATCAAGCTATGATTCATTGGCGGCCATGTTTTTCAACGGATCAAAACTATTTGAATAATTTTGGTAGAGGGTGCCCCATAAAACATTTGTGCAAAATATTTTTTAAATCGGGCCAGTACAAGAAGATTTTTTAAGTTTTAACAATGCACTTATAAGAGAAATAAGCTCCGCCCCCTGGCAGCCATGTTTTTCAACAGATCAGGATTATTTGAACAATCTTGGTAGAGGGTGTCCCAATGAACATGTTTGCATAATAATTTTTAAATTGGGTCAGTACTGTTGGACAAGAAGATTTTTTAAGTTTTAACAATGCACATATAAGAGAAATAAGCTCCGCCCTCTGGCGGCCATGTTTTTCAACAGGTAAAGGGTGCCCAAAATAACATGTATGCATAATTATTTTCAAATCGGGCCAGTACTTTTGGACAAAAAGATTTTTAAAGTTATAACACTGCACATATAAGGAAAATAAGGCGGCCATGTTTTTCAACGGATTGGAAATATTTGAACAATCTTGGAGGAGGGTGTCCAAAGGAACATTTGTGCATACTAATTTGGCAGCCATGTTTTTCAACAGATCAGAATTATTTGAACAATCTTGGTAGAGGGTGTCCCAAGGAACATTTTTGCATAATAATTTTTAAATTGGGTCAGTACTGTTGGACAAGAAGATTTTTTAAGTTTTAACAATGCACATATATAAGAGAAATAAGCTCCGCCCCCTAGTAGCCATGTTTTTCAACGGATCTGAATTATTTGAACAGTCTTGGTAAAGGGTGCCCAAAGTAACATTTGTGCGAAATTATTTTCAAATCGGGCCAGTACCTTTTGACAAGAAGATTTTTAAAATGTTAACAATGCACTTATAAGAGAAATAAGCTCTGCCCCCTGGCAGCCATGTTTTTCAACGGATCAGAATCATTTGAACAATCTTGGTAGAGGGTGCCCCAAGGAACATTTGTGCAAAATAATATTCAAATCGAGCCAGTTCTTTTGGACAAGAAGATTTTTTAAGTTATAACAATGCACATATAAGGAAAATAAGCTCCGCCCCCTGGCGGCCATGTTTTTCAGCGGATAGGAAATATTTGAACATTCTTGGTAGAGGGTACCCAAAGGAACACATGTGCACATTTTTTGAATCAGGCAAGTACTTTTCGACAAGAAGATTTTTTAAGATTTGGTAAAATTCCCCTTTTCTGATGCCGCAGCAACCAAAGTTCTACTTGGAAATAAATTCTTTGAACAATTTTGAAAGAGGTCCACCAAAGAAACATTCCTAAGAGGTTGGTTGAAATTGGTAATGTGGTTAAGGAGGAGATGATCTAAATGTTAACGACGAACGACGACGGACGACGGACAATGGACAAAAAGTGATCAGAATAGCTCAGCTTGAGCCTTCGGCTCGTAAGTCTTTGAAGAGATTGAAAGAGGACCATCAAAGGAAAATTCCTGTAAAGTTACCTTGAAACTAGAGTGGAATGGCAGAAGTTGTCATTTGTAGGTAAAGGTTCAATTTACCCCTTTTGTAATGACGCATGGTTGCTATGATTTTGTAACCAATCACAACAGCTTGAACAAATTCAGTACAGGATCACTGAAGTAAGT
>JAUELF010252287.1:0-11816 GCA_031471495.1 Clinocardium nuttallii
CCAAGGAACATTTCTACAAAATTATTTGAAAATCGGCCTGACACTTTTGGAGGAGAAGATTTTTTAAGTTTTCACTACAGCCAAAACAGTAACTTGTAATAGTGCTTCAATTCTTAAACCTTACAAGAATACATACACATATTAACACATGTGGGCAGCAGATAACCGGGTTTTGAATAGGTGGAAGAAATTCCTGATTATGATCAATCGCTGCCTTTTCTCTTGTGTTCTATACACTGTCTAAAAACTATTATCTTGATACTTAACTCTAAGCATGCCAAGTTGTTTTTAGTTTGCTAAACTGTAGTCAGTAATACTTTTGAAAAATTAATTTTCTGCTTCCAAATTATTGTTGTAATAAGAGCTGAGATCGACTGAGAGTGTCAAACAGTTTGAATCTCAGATAAGGCCACACATTTTATGGGGTGTGATCTGATTCCAAACTGTTTGCAAAGGTCATCAACAGTTGACGGAACCTGCTAGCTGGAATCTGCAGCTAGCGTGCTTAGGGTTAAGAGTTTCTTCTGTGGACATTTTCCTTTCTCCTTTTATCAGACATTTTCAATTTGGAAGAGCTTTATTATAGTGTAACAGGTAAAAGCAGGCAATTTGAATAGATTTATTACCGGACTTTCCCCAATAAGTATGTGTTTGATTTGCATGGAGGTCCATCCACTGTTTGATCTGATGGAAAACTGCACAATTCCTTGTTGAAATTCCTCTTTGTTACTTTGCATCAGAATCTCAATAAAAGTGTTTGATTTTAGAGAAAATCGCAACTGACCACCAAACTCTAATGGGTCTTGGAAATCTGTAAATTTAAGTTCTGTGTACTTTTCAGGATGATAGTGCCCTATAGAGTAAAAAAAACAGAAATAAATTTAACTCTTTTCCACATACAAAAACAAAAATATGGCAAATCTCTACATATAAAATTGTAATAATTGAAAACAAAGTGGCAAAATGACAAAGTGCAACAATGTTTTCAAAAGTAATCAAAATGCGTCTGCATGTGTGCCAGGGTTGACCATATCTCTGATTTCAGACACTCTTTCATCTCTTTGTCACAACTTACTTATGAAAACATTGTAGGAGCAGAGTGTTTGTGCCATTATGTTGTGTGTACTGATTAGAATGTGATACTGCATCATTTTTTATAAAGATTGAACAAACAATTTATCTGCTCCTTTTGAAGACTGGATTTCATTTGCTTCTTGGGCATGCAATAGGGTTTTCCAAAATTTGTTTACCCTTTCTAACGAATAGATACTCTCTGATGCCTTTTGAAACGTTGTGACTAAAAGAGAAATTGCTCTAAACAAGTAATTTCTCCTTTTGTCACAATCTTTTCAACTCTATTCAATAATAAAACTACATGTATGAGTTTTCATAAGTTGATCAAGATTTGTTCAAAGTCATCTGCTGCAGATTTGTAGTACCAGTATGTTGGAAAGAGGTATGGTGACTTTGTCTGTTACAACAGCTTGGCCAAATTTCAAAATTATCCAATAGAGTATCCAACATGTATTTGCAAAAATTTGAACATTTTTTATGACAGGTAAATTTCCTAAGTTACCTAGTTGTTTAGCCAACAGAGACAGATGTTCTATCAACACTTCATGAAAACTGGGTTTAAAAAAGAGACATTTGATCCTTTCTAACTTACAAATGCATTTCGACGAATCTGAAGCAGACAATTTGTAAAACACATTGAAGCAAAAGGAAAAATTGTTCATAATGATCAATTACTTCTTTTGCCAAAATGTTTTCAAATCTAGTTTATGAATTATCTTTCATTTTTGGAGTTTCTTCTGCATCAGATGTGTTATATTCAGGAAAAAATTGTGAAGATCTGGGCCGACACATTCCATCTCCGAGGGATAGAGGTAAAGAGAAATGATTCATGAAACAGAAAATCAACGAAGGCGAAAAGTGTCTAACCGGACAAATGAATGTCAAAATCAATCAAAAGAAATTTAAGATCTGACACCAAGCATACACCTTGCAAATCCAAGGATAAACTTTTATAAAAAGTCTTTGACCTACTCAGGACCAAAAATATGGAACCAGATTCAACTGCATGATAGGAATGGTGAAAATTTAAAGAAATTTAAATCAACATATCGTTCCTTGTGGGCTTACCAACCCTCCAGATTCAAGCGCGAGTCTCACAATTTAAACAGGGTAACCCAACCCCCACGACAATGTGAGGTAAAAACTCATGATTTTCGAAATTTAAAAAAAAAGAAGATATGAAGATAATTATGAATGATGAATGTACTGAAAATTACTACAACCATTTTGTAACTTCCACTTCTAACAAATTGTCACTGATTAAAGGCCATTTCTTTCAACAAGTTTACAACAATGTGTGTTTGTCAACTAATTGATTTCTCCCTGTGTCATTAGATTAACAAAGATTCCATTGGTAACCATTTTTTCATTCAAAAGTATGTCTAGTTTAAATGTGGTCAAGATTTTAACTTTCTTAGATACAATATGAAGAGTCATTGACACAGCCGACAACTTGCTTGATTTTCTAGTTCACCACAATTAAAAAGGTTTTTTGATATCAATGCATGAATTTGAAAACATGCCAAAACAATACTTAAATGCTAACATATAGTTGAAAATGTTCTGTTCAATAGAAAACATTCTCAAAATGAGTCTATTTTATTAATATTGAAAGTATTGTCTCCTGCATAGTTATCTAAATTCCGTTCTAACGTGAAAAATTCTACTGTTAAATTCATAGCGTTGAAAATCTCCCTCTTCAAACCCCAATCTCTTAAAATTCCTTATATGTACATGTTATTAAATATGTAAATGTTTTAGCCAACTGTGCAGTCTCTATAAATGAAGTCTAAATGACTAAATACATTGTATTACAAGGAGAAATTGTTCATTCCGAGTATTCTCCTTTTGCCACAACGTTTTCAAAAGTTGTCTGCTGCAGGTGTCAGATTTAGTTGAAGCATCTGTATATTGGAAAAGTTTAAATAGGTATAAAATAGGGATGGGAACGAATACTGAAAATGATATTTGAATATTCGTTTTACTTATTCGAATATATTCGAATATTCATTTTTCGAATAAAAAATCGTTATCCGTTTTAAGGTTTATCCGAATACTGGTACATTTCCTCTTTCCACATAATAGCGATTTTCCAAGTATAAGCTATTGTTTACGTATATCAACTGACATTACACTCTCTTTTTTTCTCAACAGATATATTTGAATTTCAAGTTGATAAAATTTTAAAAAATCCCCTCAAAACGATAAACCGAATAGCAATAATTTCATTCAACTGTCGCTTGTTTACCAAATTTAATATTTAACTGAATCAAATCTTTAACAAAATAGTTATACATCTAATTCATACAACAAGCATAGGGAGTCGAGTTATATTTCGGTTATTTTGATTTACCAAATTTGTCTTTTAACAGCGTGGTGTAAAAAAACCAAAATGGCGGACGATTCAATTTAACGGCTGATGTGAATTTTAATAGGTAAAGAGGAAAGCTGCATACTTTAGAGACGCAATGCAATGTTTAATATGATTTATTCAATTGTTGCAATAGCTGTCTATGACGTAAACAACGAATATGTTTTGGTTAAGTAAGGTGTTTTTTCACGGAACTTGACTTTCATTTTCGTAATTATATGCAGACTGTCACCGTTGATACATGTGTGTTAATTAAAAAATATCCAACAAACCTGTCGTCAGGGTGATGTCTGGTTACGCATGATAAGAAGTTCGAACTTTGGTAAACGTAAGTGTGACAATTATCGATTTTTTAATTGCTACTTAAGGTTTGACATGCGTTATAAAAACACAACAATTTACACATACACACTCTTTATCACTTCACCCTGAATCATTATTAGCTCCAACTGGCGACCTCTGTCAAAATTTTACTAAAATATTTGCTCATTTTTTTTCTTAAAATAAATCATAAACTGAAAACGAATATTCTTATTCAAAAATCGTATTCGAATATTCGTCCGTTTTTCGAATATTCGAGTATTCATTCCCATCCCTAGTATAAAACTACATGTACTTACTATCTTCATACATATCTGGATCATACATGTTATAATTTAAGAGTGCGCATGGGGATGTCTCATAAACAGAATTTCTGACGTCATAGATCTGGACTGGGTTACATTTGTATCTTATGATCAGAGAATTGGTCACTGACACAGTCTGTAAAGGTGTGGTCAAGGTACTGTTTCTGCAAGCTGTCATCAAATCAACTGTATCACGGCCACCTGTAACATTAACCATTTATCTGATATGATGTGTTTATGATCTGCTTAGAAAACATCCAGAATTAGAAGTATAATTTTGAGACAGAACTGAAAATATTGTGGGAAATGGAGGCATTTTCTTACCTTGATCAATGTCTTCTTTTCCTACAATATTTTCAAAATATGTCTGGTGTAAAGGCCTCTATTGTCCCCTGTTATAGGAAATGGGTACAGATTAAAGTTTTGATTTTAAATTTCCAAATTGGCATTTTATAAAATAGTTGAATTCTATTTAGCAGTCGCTTTTCCTATTTCATGGACGGAATGCATAAGATGTGTTTATCTATTTCCAACTTGCATACCCATTTTGACACATCTGCAGAGTACGGCTTTTGAAAACAGAGTGACATAATTAAGGAGAAATTGCTAATTTTTTCCACTTTATTCAACAGTTATACTTTCATTTATCGATCTTATCAATGATTTTGCCTATATGTTTTCAAAGTTTTCTGCTGAACATTGTCATATGTGGAAAAGGTTAACTTAAAAGAACAATTATCAGATCCCTCTCCACAATTAAATCTCCCCATTTTGGGGGGCTTTTTAAGTCGGCTTACTTTATTTTTTTATATAATTTATTAGGTTTTCAATTAATCTTATCTTAGTTAATATCTTAACTAAAGGGACCTTTTGTTAAGCAAAAGAATATTGTGCAATAGTTTGAGGAAATTCATGATTGCATTTTTTTAATATGATTGAGATGACAATTTCATTGCATAATTGTATAGTAAGTATCTAATTGAAAATGTTCAAAAAAAAGGGGGGAAATGATTCATAGTAAGATTCTTACCATCAAACATTTTGATGTAATTACTGTTGCAGTAATTATCATGAAAGTTCATGAAAATCACTTTTACATACACTCTCTTGGAACTGTCATCTGCATAGATTGTAAGCTGGGTTTCTTCAAATTCATATCTGTAAATACATGTAGGACTTATTCATATCTGTAAATACGTGTAGGACTTATTCATATCTGTAAATACATGTATGACTTATTCATATCTGTAAATACGTGTATGACTTATTCATATCTATAAATATGTGTATGACTTATTCATATCTGTAAATATGTGTATGACTTATTCATATCTGTAAATACGTGTATGACTTCTCTTTTTCATTTTCAACCCTTTCCCGCAAGCTTTCTGACTCCTCTGCAGCAGACTACTTTTGAAAATATTGTGGCAAAATGAGAAATAGCTCAAAATAAGCAATTTCTCCAATTGCCACATTAGGTTTTCAACCTTTTTTAATAAAAGAAACTAATTTATTGTTCTTTTTTTTTGCCAAGCTATTTTCAAAGTCGTCTGCAGCAGAATTGTTACATGTGTGAAAGAGTTAACTGTTTTCCAGGTATGATAACAACATCTGCTTTGAAAACATCTGTTCTGAGGAAAGGTCATATTAAATATTAAAACTTGAAAAAATTGTTTAGAGCAACTACTCCTTTGCCTAAAATATTTTCACATATGCTATTAACAAAATAAACGCTGGTCTACAGCAATTTATATGAGCGGTGCTCTACAAATATCCAACATGAATGTAATAAATATGCATGTGGAAAAAGACTTGCCTGTGCTTCCATGAAAAATAATACACAATTATATTGCTTTACATAAAGAGTCTTGAAATCTTTTATGACTAATTGTTGAACAGTGCAGAGCCAAATCAGACCAATGTGGATCTACACATATCACAAATGTTGTATGGTTGGTTTCCTCAGAGCGCCATTCATATGCAAGTAACAGAATATTTTCTACAAGAAATTGATACATTTGTTACTTGATAATGTTAGCCTGATTCTGATCTTTGTGAAAAGAAATACATTATTCATGATGTTTATTTATTGTCACATGTTGAACGGAGTGAGATTTATCCGATTATGTGTAATTCCATTAGTAAGAGGGTTTAAAATGTACATTATATAGTTATCATATCTTTGCTGTGGCCAAGTGGTTAGGGCTGGGCATCCCCGGTCATGGCAGTAATTGTGGAGTGCCATTTAGCAGGCACATTTCCTAACCTATAGCACTGGTTTGTTTTACTCAGGCATCATGAATAAGTGAATTGTTGCTATGATATGATTGAAATAATGCTGAAAAAGGAGTAAAATCCCAATAAATCAAATCAAAACAAACTTTTCACAAAAGTCCTTAAATTGTTAGGATTAAAACAAATTCAAAACCATTGCATTACATTTTTGACCTATGCTTTATAAAACCGTATTAGAAAATGGTTAGTTTGTTTATATAATGTATTGTCGCTTTTAATAATTTTTCAGTTATATCAAGACGCTTTCTGTGTGAATTACCAGTACTATCCAGACACCAGCGAGTCTGTCATAATGCCTGATCACTTGTCTCCCCATTTGTGTGGGAGGAAAACAAATGATGGATACAAATTTTGTAGTTTTGGACTGGTGATGAAGCAACATTGACTTTTTTAAAATGAACGTAATGTGGATGTAAGAAGTATCATTTTGTTTTTCTTTTGATAAATTTTTCAGCTCATTGTCACTGTGACCTTTCAGCTCATGGTCACTGTGATCTTGACTTTTGTTGTACTGATCTCAAAATCAAAAGGGGTCTTCTACTGGCCATGGCCAACCTGCATACCAATTATGGAGTTCCTCTGCCCAAGCCGTCTTCAGCCAGTGTTATTTGTAGCAGATGTCAAACTTAGTTGAAGCTAACTTAACAATGGAAGACGAATAGAGTTACCAAATAAACCCCTTGTGTCTAATACTTAATAAGACTAAGATCTTAAAACAGTTCCTTACTGTAGATGTCCTGGGTTCAGCTCCACCTGTTGGGCTTGACTGCCAGTAGCTATCAGTTCTACATTCCACTCATCTGCCACTATTGTTGAAAAAACAAACATATTTGAGACTTTACATGGGAAAAAGGTACAAACTTGCATTTCTGAATGTTGAATATCTTGATCAGACTGTGCAAATACACAGGATCTGCACTATTCATAAAGCCAACTAGTACCGACTGGCTCATTCAACCTCTATTATTCAGCTGATACAGAAGACCTTTGACCTTTGTAGCAACCACCTTATGAAATCATTGTGGAAAAACTACTCAATATGAGCTACATTTACTACATTTTGCCCAATTTGACAACTTTTTTCCAAGCAGATGCAACTCAAAATATCACACATTTGAGAGTAAAACTTTTCCTCATAGAACAGCCTTCTTGTTCCTGCAGCTGACACATTTGAAACCATTGATGGCACATGTAGTGTCAATCTACCTGTAACAAAATGCATAATCTGCTACATTTTCTCCACTCCAGGGGTAAAAATCAACTGAGAGCCAACTGGATTTGTTTTAAATTCTGTCTCACTTACTTTTCTACTGTTGTATAAGCTTCTACTGTGTGTGTAAGGACAATGGTTATCACTATACAGCCTATACAACTGTCTCACCTACTTTTCTACTGTTGTATAAAGCTCTGTCTCACTTACTTTTCTACTATTGTATAAGGACAATGGAAATCACTATACAGCCTATAAAGCTCTGTCTCATTTACTATTCTACTATTGTATAAGGACAATGGTTATCACTATACAGCCTATAGAACTCTGTCTCATTTACTTTTCTACTATTGTATAAGAACAATGGATATCACTATACAGCCTATAAAACTCTGTCTCACTTACTTTTCTACTGTTGTATAAGGACAACGGTTATCACTATACAGCCTATAAAGCTCTGTCTCTCTTACGTTTCTACTGTTGTATAAGGTCAATGGTTATCGCTGTACAGCCTATAAAGCTCTGTCTCTCTTACATTTCTACTGTTGTATAAGGACAATGGTTATCGCTGTAAAGCCTATAAAGCTATGTCTCACTTACTTTTCTACTACTGTATAAAGACAATGATTATAACTATACAGCCTATAAAGATCTGTCTCTCTTACTTTTCTACTATTGTATACGGACAATAGTAATCACTATACCACCTATAAATCTCTGTCTCACTTACTTTTCTACTATTGTATAAGACAATAGTAATCACTATACAGCCTATAAATCTCTGTCTCACTTACTTTTCTACTATTGTATAAGACAATGGTTATCACTATACAGCCTATAAAGCTATGTCTCACTTACTTCTCTACTATTGTATAAGGACAATGGTTATCACTATACAGCCTATAAAGCTATGTCTCACTTACTTTTCTACTATTGTATAAGGACAATGGTTATCACAATACAGCCTATACAACTGTCTCACTTACTTCTCTACTATTGTACAAGGACAATGGTTATCACTATACAGCCTATAAAGATCTGTCTCACTTACTTGTTTACTCTTGTATAAGACAATGCTTATCACTGTACAGCCTATAAAACTATCTCACTTATTTTTTACTATTGTATAAGACAATATTTATCACTTTACAGCCTATAAAACTGTCTCACTTACGTTTCTACTGTTGTATAAGGACATTGGTTATCACTATACAGCCTATAAAACTGTCTCACTTATGTTTCTACTGTTGTATAAGGACAATGGTTATCACTATACAGCCTATAAAACTGTCTCACTTACTTTTCTACTCTTTTATAAGACAATGGTTATCACTATACAGCCTATAAAGCTCTGTCTCACTTATGTTTCTACTATTGTATAAGGACAATGGTTATCACTATACAGCCTATAAAACTGTCTCACCTACTATTCTTCTTGAATTCAGCAGAGGCAATACTCTGATTACAAATCCAGGACTTGAACTGTAGTCGTAACTATCTGTCTTAAACTGCAAAACTGCTGATGTACTCTTCACAAATTCCATTGCTAGGAATCGTTCGCGATTGGTCGAATAGTGATATGCATGGTCCATGTTACCTGACCAGTATATGCTGTCATTTGTTTTGCCGTGGGCTGTTAAGTGACCTTATGTAAGAAATATCAGATCATTTCATCAGTCATAGTTAATAACGTGCATGTTTAACCCTTTCCCCACATACAACAAATTTGCAACAGTTAGTAAGACATATGCAAACTCTCTATAAACAAAAGGACTATTATTGAAAAAAGTTAAAAACATTTTGATTTATCAATGAATTGCTAGTTTTGAGCAATTTCTCCTTTTACCCAATGATTTCAACAGTTGTCTGCTGAAGAGGCGTCAGAAAGTGCCTAGATGTGGGAAAGGGTTAAATTGAATTGATTCATTGCCTCTTATGCCAATTTCATCTAGTCAAATTTGACCAACAACAAAAGATGAAAATCTATTTTTTTGTCAGATAGGCTCTAAGAAAATGAGTTCAAACCATTACATGTACCAAATTTACAAAGTCCAATGGCTATGACTCTCCTTAGAATACATATTTGCATGCATTGCAAAGAGATAAGGAGAAACCACAATAATCTAAGGGCAATAACTTTATCTCAGAGAAACCACGATAATCCAAGGGCCATAACTTTATCTCCGAGAAAGCTGTAATCCCTTGGGATTTCCAGATAAGTTCAATTGTAAATAAACTCTAAAATTACAGTCCAATGCAATTTCTCCTTTTGCCACAATGTTTTCCACTTTTTGTCATAGATTATCCATTTAATTATAGAGATTTTCTATTTTTTGACAAAATACGTTCAAAGTCGTCTGCTGCAGAATTGTCGTATGAGGGAAAGGGTTAATGTTATACTAAATGTCTTCAGTTTTGCCTAAATTGAAGGCACAAAACTGGATAAAGTGGGTTTTTTATTGGATACATGTATAAACCATTTTGTAGATATTTGATCGAGATATTCAGTTGGGTATGTACAATTGGCATTTATGATGGTTGCATTATCAAAAGCATTATCTTCAGCATTAATCAAAGACTATAATTTAAATTATGTAGGCTGATGCTTTAAATGTATGTATTGAAATGTACTAGTGCTTCTCTTCCAATTTTGGTAGGATACAGTCAACAATTCACGCCTGATTGAGCTGCACTGTTTTGATAATGCCAGCAAAAAAGAATTTTATCTATGAAACAATATATTTCAAACATTGCTTGTTTTGTGAAAAAAGAAAACTTTTATAGCAAACCGTTGTGCATTGTCTCATTAAACGTAGAAACCTGTAGGATGTCACAGTAAGTATCTATATTCATGTACAAGATATAGATCAGAATTGACATTAGTTTATCATCAGAGGGCTGTAGGTACCAAGTAAACAGACTCGACCTAAAATACAGAAAAGGTTACTTTACGAAAGGTTACTCATACGACAATTCTGCAGCAGATTTCTTCTTTTTTCACTATGTTTTCAAAAAGCCGTCTGCTGTAGAGGCATCAGAAAGCATCTATATGAGGGCAAGGGTTAAAGCCTATTATATGGAGTTGTAAATCGGTGTGTAAGCCATTGTCTTTTCAAATATTGATTAAAACCGTGTGTTGGGAATACTCAGATGAATTGTGTCATTGTTACAATTATTTCAACCTTTTCCAACAAACAACAAATCTGCAGCAGACAACTTTGAAAATATTTAGTCAAAAATACTGAAACACTATAAATGATAGAACATTAATTGAACAGATGTCTGCAGCATTAACCCTTTAATTATGCAGCAGACAACTTTGAACAGTTTTTGTTACAAAATAGAAAATCTCTATAATTGAATGGATAATCTATGACTAAAAAGGAGAAATTGCACGTTTTGTGCAATTTCTTCTTTTTTCACTATGTTTTTAAAAAAACTATCTGCTGCAGAGGCGTCAGAAAGCGTCTATATAAGGAAAGGGTTGAGGCAAAAGGAGAAATTGCTGATCAATAGTAATTTCTCCGTTTGCCAGAATATTTTTTAAAATGTGTCTGTTGCAGAGGCATCAGAAAGTGTCTATATGTGTGAAAGCGTTAAGTTTCAACAACATAGGGCCTTGAGGTAAATTAAGTCCCCTTTCTGGAGTTATGATGTATATTTTATTTCTCTGTCTACTTGAAAAGACATGATGAGCCTGAAGATGCAGATCTTGATATTGACAGAAGTAATTATATTCATATTAACAAAATAGTAAACGCTGTGGATGTTCTTTAAGAAAACATTGAAGGCTACAGTTAAGAACATCATGAAATTGACAATCTGAGCAGAACATGATTGGATTGTGAGCATGATTGGAACGAAGTTGGAACGCTTTATGAACGGAATGGAATTTTGTGCTCTGAACGAAACAATCATAATAAACGAAAAAATCCAATCACATGATTGCTTCCCTCTATCTGAGCGGAACGGAAAAAGGCAATCACAATGTTATGAATGGTTGAACGCTTTATGATCGGAATGGAACATGAGCGGAACAGAACAAAACGGAATGGAGCGGTGTTGAACGGTAATTTGTCAATTTCAAATTGTTCTTACAGTTAAGAACATCATGAAATTGACAAACTGAGCAGAACGTGATTGGATCGTGAGCGTGATTGGAGCAAAGTTGGAACGCTTTATGAGCGGAACGGAATTTTGCGCTCTGAACGAAACAATCATAATGAACGAAAAAATCCAA
>JAUELF010252298.1:0-11816 GCA_031471495.1 Clinocardium nuttallii
CCTTGTTAATACTCTACAGGCTACGTTTTGCATCAGATCTTCAAGAAAGTATATCAGAGCATTTATCATTTTCTGATCTTGGACAAGTTGGAACATGGGTTATTCAGATATTTGTCTTGATTATATGTAGTAACCTTTTTCAAATATTGGTCATGTCTTTTCAAAAACTAGGTCACTAGGACAAACTGAAAGAAAGTCGAGTTAAAACTGTAGAAGCCGAATTTTGCTTCAGCATCTTTAAATTTTGTCTGGATGTTTCTCTGAATGATATATATGTCGAATATGAGTCATGGCTGGTCAAAACTTAGGTCACCAGGCCAAATTGAAGAAAATGTTGTTAAAATTCCGGAGGCCGCATTTATACTTTTTTTTTTAGCAAGTTGAAACTTTGTCAGAATGATGATATCTAGTCCATGTTTGAATATGGGTCATATCAGGTAAAAAAGAAGACAAAGGTCAGTATATTAATTTAATGTTTGTTCATTCTTAGTTAAGCGAAATTCATACTTAGTCTAAACAGTATAATAATAGAGAAACATTCTCCTGAAATGGTTACCTGCATTTTCAATACTGGTTCCCGGATAAAGTTTGGAGATAAACATGACAGTACCATTCATCTACATTCTATTTATAGATTTTCATTTTTATCGATATTTCACAATATTTTCAAACATCTTATAATTCATTTGCTTTGTTTAGCCTGCTTTCGAAAAGTCCGATTACGGCTGCAACCACAGTCCACTATTTAATAAATACGCCAAATCGATTTTATTGGTCGACCGAATCACGAAAAACCATCCGCTGACAGGAATAGTTCCAACGACTGAAACAAACTCTGAACTATGATTGACCTAAGTGTCAGCGGTGTAAGATAACGTCGACCGTGCTGTGACTCCATTAGTTTACAACAGTCGAATTATAGAGAAATGTCCAAATCACTGTAAATAAAGTTATTGAAAGGAGATGAAATCATTGTGGCAAAAATTAGAAATTGCCTACGATATGCAATTTCTCCTTTTGTCACAATGTTTTCGATTGTCGTCTGCTGCACATGCGTCTGTAAGCACCTATAAGCCGACATCCTCCCCACGGAAGCGGAACCCTTTCCATGATAATATAAAGTTCGAATATTGAAAATATTGTTGAAAATGTGGAGCTATTGCTATGAGCAATTCCTCCTTTTCACACAATGCTTTCAAACACGTTTCGAATTAATTCTTTTCATATTTAAACGTTTTACTATGGACATTCTTTTACTCTTTTCTCCTTTCCGGACAAATGTTGAATAACATGCTAGAGATGAATGGTAACGAGCAATTTTGCCTTACAGCAGGTGGAAAAAATATATAGTTTATATATAGCTTCGTGGAAAAAGAGGAAATAGGTCACGATAAACAATTAGATACACCGTTTCCGCTATAGGTACTTAGTAACATACGAATGTTGAAAGTATATTTGGTGACAATGAGAAATTCCTCCTTTCCAAACAATACTTTTATACATGAATCAATGTTTGTCTATAACCTAGATAACGAAAAATTGGTCAGTTATTATTTTAACATTTGCCCCTTTTAGACACATTTGATGAATGATAATCAGCAAGTTTGTAATTTTCCACAATGTTTTCATCACTATTCAAAATAATACTTTTATTAATTCAGGTCAAGATTTTATTCTTAGTTCAATGTTGTTTGCTGCATATTTAGTCTATGTGTTCAAGGGTAAGGAAGACTGTAAACAAACTTGTTATTACATAACCCAGAGGTCCTACTGTGTATATATGCCATGACAGAATTGGTACTAATGGTCTCACCGCTACTTGGGAATTTTTGGTAAAACAGGTCGCGTTTTATGTTGAATATTCTCATGTGTCGCTGTATGTCGAGGTCGAGTGGTTAGCGTCGGGGATTTCGAAACCGATTGTCCCGGGTTCGATCCCCGGTCGCAGATATTCGGTCATGGTGGAGTGTCCTTGGGCAAGGCACATTTTGTAGCCTAGTCCTGGTTTGTTTACCCTGATCATGGTTTAGTGCACTGTCGCCGTGATATAACTGAAATAATGTTAAAAGCGGCGTAAAACCAAAATAAATCAATAAATAACTCTATGTCGACCCAACTAGGAAATCGAAATTAAATCTAAAAATTAGAGATAAGTTAATTTTAGCATTGATTGATTGGAGTTTTACGCCGTTTTTAACATTTCCTTAGTTACATCACGGTGGCCAGTTCACCTACAAATTTCTTTCCTGGCTTTCTCACACCAGTACTCCACACAACAATCTTCCCAACCAACTGGCTGCTTTTTCACATAGACTAAGCCCATTGGTCATAGACGAATGACGCATGTCGCATTGACTTTTGTCAAACGTCGGAAAGAAAGTTGGCCGAAAATGTCAACATACACACGAGTTATAGCCGCAAGGTCATTATTTATTTTACAATTGAGGCGATTCTAACGTTTTTTGGACTGAAATTATAATGGACATCAACGTCCATCACCGTGTAATCTAGTCCTAGATGTAGCTGTTGACAAATAATCTAGAAATATAGTCTAAATAGGTTTTTGTTAATAGACCTTGTACGGTCCCGTTTCGGAGATACAATTAAATTGCAAATACTTTACAAATACCATATTCTAAGGTTTCCTAAGCAAAGACGTGTTTTAACGCGTCGAACCAGTCTTCTGTAATCAATACTTTATGAGTTGTCTCTGTCTGTAAAAGTTGGAGGTATAATCCGGCATCCGGCCGGCTGTCTGCCTGAATGTGCATTCGTCCGTCCGTCATGGATTGCATGTGTTGGTCAAAACGTTGATCAGGAGAACAGCAAAATACTAGTTATCTCCATTTTTCCTTAGTTCAGCGATTGTCTCAATTGTCTCAATTAATTTCCATTGCAGTGCACCATTACCATAACTTTAGCGTGCTGCGTTTGGAGTGTGTATATTTTTGTCTTTCCATGTTCTCACTTTTTATATGACTTTTGCATGCAACACATGCGTTCCGTGAAATGCCCTTGTTTCGTTAATGATCGAGTGCTGTTGTACTTTGTTCGGAGCGACTAACTGTTTGTCCGTCTTTGTGTTCATCTATCTATCTGTCCGTATGTCCGTTACGGTTTGCATTTAAAAATGGGTCAAAACTTTGTTACTGTTTCGCGGATCCATTTCAAAGTCGTCACACGTATACATTGGTATTAAGAGGTCGATACAATATTTTGAACACAATTCTGATCTGTTATTTTAAGTGTAAAAATCAATTTTTTCGGTTATTGTCTCAAAAGATGTCCACTGTATCAATTTAAGACTTGGTGTATAGGGCACTCAGTGCAAACGAAACTCTAGCATGCTTTTGATTGTCTTTCATTTATCAGCACGATTACAACATACATTGTGGATATTTAGTGATTTATGAACTGGAAATATTTTAATTAAGGGTCGCTACTCATTTTTTTTTCAATAGTTTGTCCTTCGTGATTTATTTTGTTTATACAAAAAAAGGGTCAAACTTTGATAAATTAGGTATTTGTTATTGGCAGGCAATATGTGTTGCTTCGCTCATTTTTGGTTTGGTTTGTTTGAAGGTAATGGTTCATTGTTTCAACAATGTTTGTCCATATTATCTATGCCAAATATGTTCAACTTACATATGCCCCTATACCATCAGAGCTTTCTATTGTTTGTTGCACATTTTATAATCTTGCTCACATTGGCTTTCAATGTGTATAAAGACGTTCTGAATCAAAAATGTTGTTTTCCGTTGTTTTCAGAGAGAGTAAAAACGACGTCGGCAGAATACTGTCACTATTCAACCAATTTTGGTGTAGAGTTCACCTACTGCCCAGAGCAATGCTGTCCAGGACAAATCAGAAACAAATACGAGGCATGCTGCGAGTAAGTATACACGAACCGTTCCGCGAGAAAATCAACATTATTACCTCTGCGTAATGTATCGACCCGGATTAGCCTGCGAAGTCCGCGCAAACTGATCCGGACCGACACCACATCGTATCAGCGGGATTGAGGTGTAGAGTAATAATTCATGAAACAGACGAAAACACAGGAGGCGAAAAGTGTCTATCCGGGTAAGCCTGCGCGACATGCTTAGGCTGATCCGAGTCGATACTTTACGCAGAATCCACAATGTTAGTTTTCTCGCGGGACGGCTCACATACATTTACCAAACCTTTCTAAAATATAGAAACTTATATAGGGCTTACTGTCACCTATTGTTATGCAGTCCATTTCGAACTTGAGCTGCTCGAGATTTGGCTGATGTGGGAAAGACTTAAACTGGCATCTTGGGGATCCAAGAATTCAGAAATTAACGGTTACTGTTCTACTTGCAGTGAAAGATTTCAGACGTCTACAAAATGCGTTAAAAGATCAGTCTCAGTTAGTTTAAAAGAGAGTGTCTCTGTATAACATCAACCGAATACATGCTTCCATTTACAATTGAATACATATTATACGCACGTGTTTACATTTAACAGATGTTAATAGAACATATTAAGCTTTATTCATATGGTTCATCGTCAAAATAAATACATTATACATACACATACATATAAAAACATGAAGTCATTACAAAAGTAAAAATAATAATTTCCATTATTTGCAAAAAATTATCTAAACACCGATGATTAAACGAGGATACACTTGACCAATGTCCTTTACAGCACGAGCCGATATTCTTAATAATTCACGTGACCCATGTCCTTTACAGCGCGATCCGAGACTTATAATAATTCACGTGACCCATGTCTTTTTCATCTAGGTTTACCCACAGTAACGGTGTCTACATTGGTGCCAGTCTAGGTACAATGATATTGGTAGGGATGATCTTTTTATGTCTCACGTATTTATGCTGTAAACAAAGAATGATGCAAAGAGTACGTGAACGCGCACGAACACATTCCAATACCAGAACGAGGCAACATCGATGCCATCGAAGTAGAAGACACCAAGAACCTACAGTGCCAAGTAAGACGCTCTATGTTGCTCCAAATATCATGTGAGCCGGTGAATGAGAAAAACATTCAACTGGGTATTTCTGAACAGTGATCATCTTGTCCTCAGTTTTATTAGAATCCCCACAAGTTGACAGACTCGTCAACACGTTTATGAACATTGATACTCTGAATCAGTACTACTCACAAAAGTCAACACGTTTGTACAAGTAGTATACGAGCAGTGATGATATTAAACTATAATAGTCAGTCAACACGTCTTTACTATTCATAAAAGCCAACATGGGTGTTCAAGTAGTATATGAACAGTGATAATCTGTATCTATAGTATACACAAAAGCCAACTTTAAATATGTTTTCATTCGCTTGCTCATATATCATATGAGGCGCAATAAAAACCCGAACAAATCTTAGAATTGAAGTAACCCTTTACATGCTGAAGCACGTGTCACGCATCCACTCTAAAGTGCTGACAGCACCGACTGACAAGGCTCTATAGTGCTGACTGCACGGACTGACAAGGCTCTATAGTGCTAACTTCACGGACTGACAAGGCTATATAGTGCTAACTGCACGGACTGACAAGGCTCTATAGTGCTGACTGCACCGACTGACAAAGCCCTATAGTGCTGACTGTACGGGCTGACAAGGAAGGCTCTATAGTGCTAACTGCACGGACTGACAAGGCTCTATAGTGCTAACTGCACGGACTGACAAGGCTCTAGAGTGCTGACTGTACCGACTGACAAGGCTCTAGAGTGCTGACTACACGGACCAACACGGCTCTAGAGTGCTGACTGTACCGACTGACAAGCCTCTAGAGTGCTGACTGCACCGACTGGCAAGGCTCTAGAGTGCTGATTGCGCCGACTGACAAGGCTCTAGAGTGCTGACTGTACCGACTGACACGGCTCTAGAGTGCTGACTGCACAGACTGACAAGGCTCTAGAGTGCTGATTGCACCGACTGACAAGGCTCTTAAGTGCTGACTGTACCGACTGACACGGCCCTAGAGTGCTGATTGCACCGACTGACAAGGCTCTAGAGAGCTGACTGTACCGACTGACACGGCTCTAGAGTGCTGACTGCACCGATGACACGGCTCTAGAGTGCTGATTGCACCGACTGACAAGGCTCTAGAGTGCTGACTGCTCCACTAAATAGATATATCTTTCGTGGTATTCAAAGAGTTTGCTATCGACCTTTTCAAACGCAAGAGCTGTCCCACGAGAAAACCCAGCAATATGGACTCTGCGTAAAGTATCGACCCGGAACAGCCTAAGCATGCCATGCAGGCTAACCTGGGTAGACACTTTAGGTCTCCTGTGGATGTTCTGTATCGCAAACTGTTGAACGTCAGTGTTATATTGTTTATTTAAAGTAAAGAGGCGGGCCGGGGATACATAGAATGGGGATACAGATATAAGGAGTAAAGAGAAGGGGGTATTAAGAAATGATGGGAGAGGTTAAGAGAAAAGGTGGGAGAGGTTAAGAGAAAAGGTGGGGTTTATGTGAACGTAAAGAGAAGAGAGAAGAGAGTAATACTTGTAATCAAGTATTGTCTATTGTGAACCACAGAAAAGGTATTGTGTAGACAATGATTCATTATTCAATAAAGATACTGCGTTCAAAAGACGTCATGAAATCGTCAACTATGTATCCACGTATCGTTAGGGGGAAACTGTTGTACGTTCAGTGTTATTTGTAGATTAGATACCGTTAATCATCGTATGATACACTACTGAACGCACTGGAAATGTTATGGTTTTATTTGAGGGTTTTAAAATTCGTCTGTTTCAAATATTTCAAATTTCGTGCGTATTAATCAGGAAGGGTATATTGTATTTTTTTATTTCCAAATGTTTCAGGTATAAGCCTTTCTGTAGAACCAATACAACCGCCACCTTATGAGACGCTAGACTTGCCACCGCCTTATTTCCCGGTCGCAGGACCAGCAGACGACAAAACAACGGAGAATAAAGCCTATTTAGAGCAACCCCCACCCGCTTATTCACAGAATGTAGACGACAACGATACATGATTCTATTTATGGAAACAATGATGATCTTGTATGATGGTATGGAGAACGTGTTCATTTCTCATGACCAATCAAAATCTTTGTAACAATCACTTGTGCATGTGCGCTATAATCAATGGCTAAACTATGTTAACGTCTGAGTGTCATGGAAGAGTCTTCACTTAACGTATCTTTGGTGGTAATACACACTATGGAGAAAATAGACCTTAAGAGGTAATGACATTAATATAGTAATACACACTATGGAGAAAATAGACCTTAAGAGGTAATGACATTAATATAGTAATTACACACATGTTTGAGCCGTTCCGCTAGAAAACTAACATTGTCGTCTCTGCGTGAAGTATCGACCCGGATCACCCTAAGCATGACGCGCAGGCTAATCCGAGCAGACACTTTTCGATTCTTGTGGATTTTCTGTTTCAGGAATCCTTACTCTATACCTCTAGACTGAATGTATCGGCCCGGATCAGTCTGCGTGGACAGCGCAGGCTCATCTGGTCGATTTATTACGCAGATGCCATAATGTTGATTTTCTCTCCGGACGGCTCATTTCATACTTGCATGATGGTTTTATATTAAAACCTGTTTTGAAAGGGCGTGTAGGCTATGTTTATGGCTAGAGAGCGACCAGGAAGGATCGTGCTCGGACTTAGCGAATCTACTGACCAATCTGGATCAATGCTGGTCGCAATGTCACATAGGTCGGTTATCGTGTAACGTGACTCAATCAATCAAACAGCGGCACAGAGATTTGACTCATTGCTCAATAAAACATATCTGAACAAATACACAATCTCAGGAAAATAAATATTGTACATGTATTGACCGCGCACACTTGGAAACGTTATTCGGACCTCTGCAGTCGAACATAAGTTGGTATACTCTTCCATTGTGATTGTTCGTATATTATAGAATCGTTATTTATACAATACAGACACATTGATCAATTCCGAATATATATACAAGCATGCACGATTGAAGCGTATCAATCTAGTTTTGAGTGCTATAGTCCGAATAATAAGTGTACTCAATAAGATGTTGGTTTTCGAAACAGGCAAGCCAGTCAGGCTCCCCATTGTGTGCAACAATTGAAGACACGTTTCGTGGGTTCCGTGCAAAACTATTGTAACTACATCTTGTTTTGAGATGAGGTTACAACCGTCTTGTATGAAGCCATCGGTGTGTCGCTGTGAACTTTAAATATATGGAGTTATTAGGTTTAACAACATGTTTTGTCGTAATATACCTGTCTTCAACTCTTTCTGTCAAATGTAAAAAGGAATTGACTCTTCCATGTTTCCATTTTTCTCCCCATAGAAAATATGGTAACATTTAATGTCTAAGTGGCAATCAATACATGTTTCGGGAGAGGCATCTCCTTACGAGCTGTCTTACCTGAATTTACATTGTTTGCAAAGGCGTTTGTCAGAGAAAGACGCTTTAAAACTAATAGTTGCCTACATTAATCAGTGTTCATATGATGTTAAGTTAGGGTGCAACTTAGGGTGGTAAAAGGGAAGTAACTTTTCTATGTTAAATAACTCATACGTTTGCTGATTTTTGTTCCATGTAGGCTATATTAGATCTTTGAAAAAGTTCATGAAAGTTAATCTGAAATTCAATTTAAACTGTTTTTTTATAACTTAATATATATATATATATAATTAAACGGCATAAAAAGTCAATTCCAATATACCTGTACAAACTATTTCATAAAATATAGCCAATTAGGGAAAAAATGCAACTATGTTTATATATACGGAGGAAAACAAAACCCCTGGTCTATGCCTATTTTGTCTTTCAGATAATTTTATTTGTGATTTAATTGATAGTACAAATATGAAATAGATAACAATTATAACAACATAAACATAATTAATATTGTTCTCAATCGGTTGTACCCGTACGCGGATCGTCAGTGATACGTCTTTTCATAGATAGTGGGGTGACGTCATTGTACGTCAAGATTCTTTCATTTTCTGATACATGTATGTGTATAATGTAAGAATCTAAAAACCTAACTAACCTTGACAACCTCAGACCAATGTATAGTCAAATAGCAGACCGATCACGGAAATGTATATCTCAGCTTTTTGACATTAATTCGTATTTAATTGCGAGCATGTACTAAGCATGCATACCACCAAGTGTTGACACCCTACGAACCCTTATGCGTTTTAGCGTTTAACCTTTTCCCTCATACGACAATTCTGCAGCAGATGATTTTGTACAGTTTTTGTCAGTAAATAGAAAATCTCTATAATTGAATGGATAACCTATGACATAAAGTGGAACACATTGTGGCAAAAGGAGAAATTGCACGTTTTGTGCAATTTCTTCTTTTGTTACTATGTTTTCAAAAAGCCTTCTGATGCAGAGGCGTCGGAAAGCGTCTATAAAAGGGAAAGGGTTATAGTTACGTTGGCTCAATAAGATAACTTCTCCCAATAAAATGGACAATAATTTGAATTCTCAATCGACCAACGTTCGTACCGACGATTAAAGTCTTCCGTTTGCCAGCATATTCTATTTCAACACTGTTGTTTGGAATATAAGGTCCATTTAGTGCTTCCTGGAGACCAATGGTATTGCCGTTGGTTTAGGACATTCGAAAGGCTTAACTAGATAATTACGAGTATTGAACCCGGTACCTATGGTACGAGAGGTAGACGCTCTACCGGTGTACGACTGTGTTCCATGAAGACAAATATTTGTGGAAAATATGAACACGAACATTACGCAGGGTCAACACAATGGCAATCCCGATCATCCATCCTCCATTTTCATACGAGTTTTTTTTTAAAAAGTCATTGGTCAGTGTTGGGGTTAAAGCTTGGACAAGTGCATGTTTACCGATTCTTTCATTCTACACTGTAATATGGCATTGCCCTTTTGAACTACATATACATATATCCGTTTGTTTTGGAACTTGGCCTCTTGCATGCCACAGTTTCTCATCCAGGTGAAAACGTGTATAACGTTACTTTGAATATCATCAATTGAACACTATAGGATTGGCAGCCTGGATAAGAGATTTCATCTATTTTCGCCCTGACCTTACATTATGACCTTGACCTTTGTAACGCAATACTGGCTATTGCATGCAACACAGTGTCTCATCAAGAAGTAGAAATGTACAAAGTTCTTTGACCATTATATTGACCTCTGTAGGAATGATAGCTTTTGACTTTTGCCCTTAATCCATTCCCACCTGCAGAATAGCAGCAGACGGCTTTTGAAAATACTGTGGCTAAAGGTGATATTGCTCATATTTTCAACTTTGTTTAACATTTAGGTTATCTTTTATGGAGATTTGTTAGTTTCAAAGTCTTCTGCTGCAGATTTGTTGTTTATGGGAAACAGTTTAATTGTGACCTTGACATTTTGGAAACATCTTGAGCCCTGGCATCTGGCATAATGTCTCATCAAGTGGAACAATTGTGCCCATTTACCTGAACATTTGTTGAAACATTTAAACTTTTATAGCCGGAAAAGGCTCCAATTCACCGTTTTAGAGCATTGAAGTTAAATAAAGTGCCTATGCTCTTTCATATGATACGCGGTCTCAAAATAATGAATAAGTAATTTAGGTAAATGTAGCTTGATTTGAGTGACATAAATAACCCGTTCCAACCTACAAACAATCTGTTTTCATGTGGAATAAAGCTGAAACGGGATCCAATGTGCGAGTCCACATTCTGTACATTTCGCATCATAGACAAAGGAATAAATTGAAAGTGAAGCAGATTACATCAACAAACTCATACTATAAAATACTCCATTTAATATTTCAGTTTGTATAATACATAATACAGTATGCCAGAGATCATAGCAAGATGCATAACCCTTTACCACCTGCATATGCAAATGCATGCATGTTCAAAAAGATGTCTTTTGAAAACATTGTGACAAAAGAAGAAATTGCTCAGAGTGAGTACTTGTAGTTTTTCCTTTTCTCCTTTTGTCACAATTTTTCAGACTCTATTCAATATATTTTAACTTATTTTTATATAATTTTTTTATATTTTTGTCTTAGTTGTTTTCAAAGTCATATGTTGTATGTGAGAAAGGGTTTTATAAAAGCACAAAATACTTAACAGTATTCTACAGGGTTTAGCCATTATAACTGCGTAATTTCTTAACCCTGTCCCACATTATCTGCAGCAGACGTTTTTAAAAACATCTCAGCAAAACTACGGAAACGCTCTATAAATGTGGGTTAAATTATTGTAAAAAGTTGAAAACATTGTTGCAAATGGAGAAATTGCTCATCTTGGGCATTTTCTCCTTTTGTCACAATGTTGTTTAAAGTCGTCTGCTGCAGAGGCGTATAAAAGCATCTATATGTGGTAAAGATGATGAACTCCAGATGGAGATCAAAATTTTGAAATGTTGAAACTTCTGCAAATATTGCTAATAGTGACAACAAAGTAAGTAAATAAATAGTTCAAACTATTTTGGCAGTAAATGTTGAAAAACAGTCATGAAAAAAATGTCTACCCAGTAAAAATAAAGTACAAACGATCACTATTTAGATGTTTATTGTATTGAAAAATGAAATTATCACTTAAATTTTATCTCAAAATTATGATTCTAATATTTCAAAACAATTCTTGAATAGTTTTAAAACTTTGATTATACTATCTATAATCTTGAGTTCAGCATTCTTTTTTAAACTAGAAATATCACTGAAGGTGATGAATACCCCCAGCTGGTGCCTGACACAGTAGTGTATGAGAAATTCAAGGGGCCATAACTCATTGAAAAATTATTCCAGTGCAAAACCCTGACAATATGCACAACTAGG
>JAUELF010252329.1:0-11814 GCA_031471495.1 Clinocardium nuttallii
TCTAAGATAATTATAACTACACACTGAGCTATAACGGTACGATCTAAGATAATTATAACTACACACTGAGCTATAACTGTACGATCTAAGATAATTATAACTACACACTGAGCTATAACGGTACGGTCTAAGATAATTATAACTACACACTGAGCTATAACGGTACGATCTATTTATAACTACACACTGAGCTATAACGGTACTGTCTAAGATAATTATAACTACACACTGAACTATAACGGTACGATCTAAGATAATTATAACTACACACTGAGCTATAACGGTACGGTCTAAGATAATTATAACTATACACTGAACTATAACGGTACGATCTAAGATAATTATAACTACACACTGAACTATAACGGTACGGTCTAAGATAATTATAACTACACACTGAGCTATAACGGTATGATCCAATTATAACTACACATTGGGCTATAACGGTACTGTCTAAGATAATTATAAATACAAACTGAGCTATAACGGTACGATCTAATTATAACTACAAACTGAGCTATAACGGTACGATCTAAGATAATTATAAAGCCGATGTCTTTATCTGATAAGAATATTTTGAATTGGACTAATATAATGAGATCTAGCATCTCCGTTCAAGAAACACATAAATTCACATTGGAATGACACCAATGGTTTAATATTCTTATATAAGAATGACACCAATGGTTTAATATTCTTATATATGAATGACACCAATGGTTTAATATTCTTATATATGAATGACACCAATGGTTTAACATTCTTATATAGGAATGACACCAATGGTTAACATTCTTATATAGAAATGACACCAATGGTTTAACATTCTTATATAGGAATGACACCAATGGTTTAATATTATTATATAGGAATGACAACAATGGTTTAATATTCTTATATAGGAATGACACCAATGGTTTAATATTCTTATATAGGAATGACACCAATGGTTTAATATTCTTATAAAGATATGACATCAATGGTTTAATATTCTTACATTGGCATGACACCAATGGTTTAGTATTCTGATATAGGAATGACACCAATGGTTTAGTATTCTGATATAGGAATGACACCAATGGTTTAACATTCTTATATGAGAATGACACCAGTGGTTTAACATTCTTATATAGGAATGCCACCAATGATTTAATATTCTTATATAGGAATGACACCAATGGTTTAATATTTTTACATTGGCATGACACCAATGGTTTAGTATTCTGATATAGGAATGACACCAATGGTTTAACGTTCTTATATACGAATGACACCAATGGTTTAACATTCTAACATTGGAATGACACCAATGGTTTAACATTCTTATATAGGATCAGTCCGCGCAAACTGTTCCGTGCCGACACATTCCGTCTCAGGGGGATAGAGTAATTCCTGAAACAGAAAACGCACAGGAGGCGAAAAGTGTCTATACGCGCAGGCTGCGCGGCATGCTTAAGCTGATCCGGGTCGATACTGTACGTAGTTTCCACAATGCTTGTTTTCTTGCGGACGGCTTAATTATTTTACTTATCGAATGCAGTACAATAGGAGCAGCTAAATCGCAATCGATCACACATCAAACGCATTCGCACAGCCCGATATGGCACTGCACTGTTCGACGGTTATTCATTGTAGCATTAAAGAAACGTTTGTATCCATTCGGGTCCTTCATCATAGATGTGATTGGAGTTCGTTATCCACACGCATGATAAATACGTTATGGTTGTAAGTTTGTAACACATCTCATAATTAATAAAAATATATATTTCAGATTTCCAAAAGATATCTACATTAGCCTTATATATAAAAGTCTCGATCAACAACGACATTCGAAGCCTTATTTGTATACCTATGTTCTAATCAGCTTAAAGTACAGTCACGTTTATCTATAATGAAGCTTTATTTCACAAACAACAGATCTGCGACATACCTTGAAAACATATTCAGACGAAAACGTGATGTATACCTTAATTATATTATATAATTATAAACATTTCGTCAAAAGGAGAAATTGATATTCATATGTAATTTTTCCTTTGATATACTGTTTTCAAGTTGTCAAAATGCGACTTTAATTAAACTAAATCTATGACTGTTAATATATTAAGAGTGTTCTCGTTTTGACCTCAAGTATACGAGTCCTAATTTGAGAGACGCTCTACTTTCATAAGACAGTGTAGAACCAGATCATTCAGTCCATATACGCAGTCTGATCTGAATCTGCACTGTTCGTGTATTAGTTATAGATTGTTTAAAAACACCTTCTGTATACCAGTATTCCATATGGATCCGTTGCATGGATACACAGACAGACACCTTTTCCACAGGCGTAATAGTAACGTTATGGTTTGATTTACTGGAGCACCGGTCATTTTTACGTAAAACACTTTTTATTGTTTATTAGACAGCTGCAACCACAGGGAATCGGAGCACTCCATAACTCTTTCAGTGTTGAATTGTTCAAAGTAAACTCTTCCATTTTCAATATATGGCGTTTCCATTGCGTATGTAATAAAATGTGTTGGACTATATTGGTAACTAAAAGTCAAACAATGTTGATTTCAGGTGAGACAGCTCGTCACGAGCTGACTCACCTGAATCTGTATTGTTTGCAAAAACCTAAATATTGCCTTTGGCGCTGAAAGAGTTAATCTAGTTGTCTGTAAAAATATTTCTCATTTATCACGTGTGAGTCATTGTTCGTGTGTTAGGTGTCTTACGCCGCTTCCAACAGTATTTCAGTTATTCAAGGCGTGTCCTGGACAAGTCATTAGTACCAGCAGGGCGGGAGGATTGCACTACTACCGTGTACAAGTACTAGGTATGACTATGTCGGGGATTGAAACTTAATCTCCCGGTTTCGAGGCTTGGTTTGATAACCGGGTACTTAATTAAGTGACATTTCTGATCACCTGAACCTGCAACATTTAGTTTAAACTTATTTATTTTACATCGATTGCGAAACAAGCGAATGTGCTGAACTCCAGATAAAAGATAGTCGAGTCAAAGTTTTAAAACTGTTTAATTGTTGTCTTGAAATATTAGAATCATAATTATGGAATAGAATTAAAATAATCATTTCAGTTTCCAGTACTATAAACATCTAAATTGTGATTGTTTGTGCGTCATTTTTACTGGGTACACATACCCGGTACACATACCCAGTAAGCCACATTTGTATATTTCTATGACTTTCATTTGAATGTTCTTCAACGTCTTTTGCCAAAATAGTTTGAACTATTTATTGCTAACTTTGCTGTCACTATTGGCAAGATTTACAGAAGTTTCAACAATTCAAACTTGTGGTCGTCACCATATGAGTTCAGCATATTTAAGCTTATATTAATTACGCTCGCTGTCTGCTTCCTGGTTACTTAATCAGTACTCGAGCCGTTTGTGTTGAAAAATCCCGGAGGCAGAACCTGCTTATCACATCTTAAATACGTTGTAGCACCTTTAGCGCCTCAGTGAGATAGTGGTTAGGTCGTCCGCCTCGCATTCGATACAATAAGTTATATTATTAACTGCACTCTTTGGCCTTAATAGCTGAGGGTATAAAATTACGACTGATGCGCATGTATCGGGTAAACTTTGTAGGGGAAAGAGCTTCGTGGTTCTTCACAAGAGTGAAACAGCCAATACTAAATATGCTAAGAATATGTTTAAAAATGATTTTGATTTTATTTTCAAAGTATGTTGTTTCGAACGGAACTATCGTATAATTGAAATCAGTACAATGCAATACAATTGAAATCGATTTGAGTCAATCTATTTGTAAAAGTACATGTTAACAGACTCTGTCAACCTTTGTAGATTCTGATAAAACTGATCGTGTATGCAGGCAATACATTAGCCTATATCCTTCGGAAATATCAACTCGTACTTGTTATCAACGAATGGCTCGTAAATAAAAATGTAACATTGTGGACAACTCAGAAAGGTAAATTGTGCACATTTTAGCATTAGCATTATAAAATGAACTATTCTGATGCCTACTCATATTTCTTATTAAGTAGATACAACTTTTCTTACCAAAATCATTACCTCCTGACTCCATGGTATACTTCCAACATTACACTGGTGATGTCACATGACTCGTTTATTCAGTATAGCACTGGACTCGTGGTAATTCGTAATCGAAGGAAGCCAAATATTAAACTTCGAGTTATCGACGTGTTCGAGTAAGACCTCGGTTTATGCTAAATTCATTTACGTATTGCCTGCTTCTTGCTTCGTTAATACGTTTAATTGTGCATTATGAATAGCACAACCAGTAATGAAATCAGATACAGGACAAAAATCGCAACAGCAGTTCTGATAGTATCGTATGGGTAATCAGAAGAGCTGCTACGATGTTTTCAAAATACAGATCCGTTCAGGAAGTATTTTCGAGTAAAAATATTTTTTTCGAATTATTAGTTAGTCGAGTTAGCGCGCGTCCACTGTACTTCTTTGTTAACCAGTCTGTTTGCGAATGCCACAGTTGAATGTACAAGGGGGTGAACACACGTTTAGCTAAACACTGTGAGAATCTACAAGGGGGTGAACACACGTTTAGCTAAACACTGTGAGAATCTACAATCATAAAGTCCCATTCCTTGTAGTACCAAACAGTTTTTTCGTCGTTGGATGCCATTCAATCATATAGTACGTTCCTAAAATAATGGCGCCTAGAGACACGGATAACACATACAAACAAGCACTAATCAAACGGGCCCTTTGACTCGTCCGTCGTTTTTCAAAGTTAAAATCCACTGTATAAGGATTGGGAGGGTGTGTACGTCCCGCTAGATGAAGGAAATCCTGGGATTTCGTCATGATGTCTTCCGCCATGTCTCTGAATACCTCCAAGCGAGACATGCCGCCATTTCTAGGTCGGTTATACGGGGAACCGTTCGACATTTTGTCACAGTCAAACCGATTTGTCATCAAAGCACTAAGGTGTAATTATTGTCATTAGTGGGCCCCATACTAGTTTATATGCCAGTTGTTGGTTAACAGTCTTGGGCGCTGACAATTATGTTCATTGTAAGCAATTTTTTTTCTCATACTTGAAACTGAAATTAAATAAGACGTAGAGTTCTTAAGTTCCATTGGAAGTGAAAGAACGAGTTTGTTTAAGCTGGTTGTTTTATCCTTAACAATACAATGAACTTAAATTAAATATGGAGTTGTAAAGAATCATTGGAAATGGGAAAAACAGTTTCATTATGGCTAGTTTGTGTTAGGAATCCGCCGTGGTTGAGTGGTTAGCGTCTTGAATTCGAAACCGGGCGTGCCGGGTTCGATCACCACTCGCGGCACAACGGTCATGGTGGAGTGCCCTTGGGCAAGGAACATTTTCTATCCTGGTACTGATTTTTTTTCACCCAGGGATCATGAATACGTGAACTTTCGCCGTGATACAACTGAAATATTGTTGTAAACGACGTTAAACTCCAATAAAACAATACTTTAACAAATAAACATTAAAACAAATACACTTTACTTCTTCGAAACTAATTTCATGCCATTATACATTGATTGTGGGCTATAGTGACATGAAAATCGAATATAATAGAATATGTCTTAAGCGTCCGCAATTACTTCTACTGACCAGAGTTTACATAAATTTATTTAAAAGACAAGAACCTTTAAAAGCCGTTGCTTACAAATTATGGAAACAGATCGTTGATAAATTTCCTGTTCGCCCACAAATACATTTATGCACTCCTTTAGATAAAAAAAACTTTTCATTGAATTATTCAGGAATAATCTCCATGTAAATAATCCATGTAGGCTACATAATCCATGAACATAGTCCTTGGAAACTTCTGACTGCTCGTTAAACCACTTCTTGAAAAAATGGATAAATTCCAGAACATCGTCCGTTGTGATAATACTATTGCGAAATGTGCATCTTGTCAATGTTTCTTGCCTTTCCCTTTCAAAAGAGTACACGTTAATCCAAAACAGCTAGAACTAAACGTTGTTCCTATTGCGAATCAAAACTTTTTAAATTATCAAACCGTTGATTTGAACGTTCACGGTAAACAGTTACTGCTGTATTGGTGTATCAATGTGTTACAGGAACTGTTTAGCTAATATATAGCTAATATATGTATCACTAAAACAACCAGAACTGTTTATCTCATATATGTTCACTAATATAACCAGAACTGTTTATCTAATATATGTTCACTAATATAACCAGAACTGTTTATATAATATCTGTATCACTAAAACAACCAGAACTGTTTATCTCATATATGTTCACTAATATAACCAGAACTGTTTATCTCATATATGGCGCCAATCAAATAAGTATTTTAGTACATAATCACTATTTCACTCTAACTTACAATTATGTCAACAAATAACACATTTCGGAATACACTTCAACTATATGCGCCTGTATTCACTATATCTCTTTTGATTATGACCGTTCTGACATCTATGTCTTTAGTTTTTAACTTCCATCTGCTGGACGAGTCGACTCCGCACGGCTTTTGTCAATGTGAAACGATAAGTCTATTTGAACGAATCGTTCTCTTTGGGAAAGTATGGCTTTATAATTTCCCCGATATTGCTTCTATGCAATTCATTCTGTACTTTCATTTCTGCTTCTATCTCACGACAAAGACATTTATTTAAGCCGGGTCTGGCCAAATGGGATCGCGTTGAATAAGCATATGCGAACAGTGAAGATCCAGGCGAGTTTGTACATAATTACAGGCGCACCAGAGTCTTCACTCCCTACAGTTAGATGAAATAGGGTTTCATTCGCATTCCTCGGTAGCGATTCAGTCGGTAGCGACGCAGGCTGTCAATCCAGGGGCTGCGAGTTTATTTCCCAGCTCGGCCAACATTATTTTCGACGTTTGACAAAAGTCACTCTGACAAGCGTCATTCGTCTTTCACCAATTGGCGTACAGTCTAGGTGGAAAAGCAGCCAGTTGCTTTTAAAGTATGTTGTGTGGAGAAAGCTAGGAAAGTAGGTGAACTGGCCGCAGTGATATGAATGGTTGTAAACGGCGTTAAGCCCCAATCAATCAATCGTCAAAACTCAAAACTTGCATGCAATATGACCGCATTTCGTGTGGTGCGATTGGTGTCTATAACAAATAGTTTGTTGGTTCAATGTAATCCTATCAAGACATAATAATTATCATTGTTTGCATAGTGCTTTATTACAAATGATTCGTGTACAGACTACAGAATTGAACAATCTATAAAAATAAATGAGCCGTCCCATGAGAAACCAACAGTGTGGAATCTGCGTAAAGTATCGACACGGATCAGCCTAAGCATGCCGCGCAGGTTAACCGGAACAGGCACTTTTCGCCTCCTGTGGACAGAATGTGTCGGCCCGGATTAGCCGGCGAGGACTGCGCAGGCTGATCTGGGTCGATACATTACGCATAATGTTTGTGTTCTCGTGGAACGGCTCAAATTTATATTTGTCAAAGACGGCTAGTCGAGTAACATCGTTTTATATCTAGTAGCCTACATTACACCTAACAACTATGTAATTTAAATCCCTCAAATTGTATTGTATTCTGTACAAATAAGTGTCTCTATGTTCGCCCTGTAAAATTCCAGAAGTCCCGTATAACAACGAAATCGCACTGTAAACTGACGCAAAATCCAGTGTTTATAGCACTCTCGTGAACCCTCACTGTGACTATGTGTGAGGTGTCAGTCAGCATCCTCACTATAGCACAGCACCGCATGTAATAGTGGTTATTTAGTGTAGATTCGCTCAGACAACACAGTGCACCAATGGACAGATATTCTAACTGGAAGCTGCCACCACTGTATGTACCGAAGTGAGAAGCGAAAACTTTTCATTTAAATTATCGAAGACTCCATTAAATGCAACATTTTAAAGTAAGGCAAATATGCATATTGGAAGATGAATCATACTGAGTTTTGCTTATGTTTTCCAATCGAACATTAAACCATTATTTTTGCAAATAAAACTAACAGATTGTAATATGCATAACACGGCTTCTTTTCAGTTAACAGCTGGACTAAATGTATGCATTGCAAACACTATATACTTTTTTAAACACAATCGCAATATATAGAAGCAACTTTTGACTAAAACAAATTATTCACTAATCAAAAACAATTACGAAACAGCGCGGGAGTGTTTCTGTTTATGTCATAGTTTTTGTCATTTTCTTGATCATTCATTTTCAAGACTGCGGGGATTTGAAACAAGCCGCAACAGGATAAAGTGGGTATGGTTTGCATCTCAAGACAGCGGAGCCTGTCTACATACACAGTCTCGGAAGAGCCTTCACTTTCTACCTGGGATTAGAAAAGCCATAGAAGAAATAGAATGTTGGCATATATACTGTTGTGCTAGAGCCTCAATTTTCAACCTACAATAAGATATAGGTAAATGTGTACTAGTGGTGCAATCACTTCAATTTTGGTCGCTTCAATTCACCGCTATGTCCGTTAATGTCGTGATAAAAACGGGACATGTAACGAGGTCCATTGGTCAACCTCTGACGCAGTTCAAAAACAGACAGAACAGCTGACGAATTGGTTAACCATCCGCTAGGTCGGTCTTGCAAAGCATGCCGAATGTACAAGATGTTTGGAAAGTCTGTGAAAGGCGTTAGCTAAATCCAGAAGGGCTCTGACGGTACCAATGTACCAATGTGAAATCCAGAAGGGGCGTGACGGTACCAATGTACCGTACCAATGTACCAATGTGAAATCCAGAAAGGATATAAAGGAACCAATGTACCAATGTGAAATCCAGAAGGGGTCTGACGTTACCAATGTACCAATGTACCGTACCAATGTACCAATGTGAAACCCAGAAGGGGTCTGACGGTACCAATGTACCGTACCAATGTGAACTCCAGAAGGGGCGTGACGGTACCAATGTACCGTACCAATGTACCAATGTGAAATCCAGAAGGGGTTGACGGTACCAATGCACCGATGTACCGTACCAATGTACCAATGTGAAATCCAGAAGGGGTCTGACGGTACCAATGTACCAATGCACCGTACCAATGTACAAATGTACCGTACCAATGTACTAATGTGAAATCCAGAAGGGGTCTGACAGTACCAATGCACCAATGTACTGTACCAATGTACCAATGTGAAATTAAGAAGGGGTCTGACGGTACCAGTTTACCAATGTACCGTACCAATGTACCGATGTGAAATCCAGAAGGGGTCTGACGGTACCAATGTACCAATTTAACAATGTTTCAATGTACCAATGTACCAATGAACCAATGAACCAATGTACCAATGCACCAATGTACAGTACCAATGTACCAATGTGAAATCCAGAAGGAGTCTGACAGTACCAATGTACCAATGTACCAATGTACCGATGCACCAATGTACCAATGTACCGATGTACCGATGCACCAATGTACCAATGTACCGATGCACCGATGTACCAATGCACCAATGTACCAATCTACCAATGTACCGATGTACCGATGCACCAATCTACCAATCTACCAATGTACCGATGCACCAATGTACTAATGTACCGATGCACCAATCTACCGATGCACCAATGTACCAATGTACCAATGTACCGATGCACCAATGTATCAATGCACCAATGTACCAATATACCAATGCACCAATGTACCGCACCAAAGTAACAATTTGAAATCCAGAAGGCGTCTGACGGTTCCAATGTACCAATTTAAAAATGTACCAATGTACCGATGTACCAATGTATCAATGCACCAATGTACCAATGTACCAATGCACCAATGTACCATTGTGAAATCCAGCAGAAAGTACCAATGTACCAATTTAACAATGTTTCAATATACCAATGTACCAATGTTCCAATGTACCGATGTACCAACGTACCAATGCACCAATGTACCGTACCAATGTACCAATGTGAAATCTAGAAGGAGTCTGACGGTACCAATGTACCAATGTACTAATGTACCGATGCACCAATGTACCAATATACCAATGTACCGATGCACCAATGCACCAATGAACCAATGTACCGATGCACCAATGTACCAATGTACCGATGTACCAATGGACCAATGTACAAATGTACCGATGTACCAATGTACCGATGTACCGATGTACCAATGTACCGATGTACCAATGCACCGATGTACCAATGTACCAGTGTACCGATGCACCAATGTACCAATGTACCGATATACCGATGCACCAATGTACCAATGTACCAATGCACCAATGTACCAATGTACCAATGTACCAATGTACCAATGTACCGATGCACCAATGTACCAATGTACCAATGTACCAATGTACCAATGTACCAATGTACCAATGTACCAATGTACCAATGCACCAATGTACCAATGTACCAATGTACCGATGCACCAATGTACCAATGTACCAATGTACCAATGTACCAGTGTACCGATGCACCAATTTACCAATGTACCAATGTACCAATGTACCTATGTACCAATGTACCTATGTACCAATGTACCAGTGTACCGATGCACCGATGCACCAATGTACCGATATACCGATGCACCAATGTACCAATGTATCAATGGACCAATGTACCGATGCACCAATGTACCAATGTACCAATGTGTCAATGTTGTTCCATTATCGGCCTATTTGGTCAGATTTTAACGGTTGAAATGACAATGAGTTTAAAAAAGGCATTCAGACACATGGTTCATAATGAGCAGATCCCATTTGCCCTGAAACTGTCTTATCAATTCGAAATATTTAATAAGATTCTTTCGGTAGTCTTAGTTTCTTAGTCTGAATGTCACATGGAATGTTGTTTCAACATAGACCTAGTGTATTGCTCATCTTTTACAGCATCTAATACAATACAATTGATTGCAGTAAAACTCAAGAAACGGTAAATGGGTTGAGATACAATTTCTTAACTCTTTCGCTGCTAAAGGCAATTAAAGACTTTTGCAAACAATGCAGATTCATGTGAACCAGCTCGTAATCGTAATGAGCTGTATCTCCTGAAATCTGCAATGTGTGTTACTAAGACATGACATTTTACCAAACTTTCTGATGGACGAGACCCTGGTTGGTCCAATGTTCAACATGGAAAGGTGGACTTTGTGATATTCGGCAGTGAAAAGGGAATGACTTTCATCCTTTCTAACTGTTAAACACGGTTTACCTCTCCTCGCATAGGACAAGTACATGTACAAACGATGTAACGCCGACACAAAACGGGTTCGACTACATATGACCCGTCCCGCGAGAATATCAACATTGTGGAGTCTGCGTAAAGTATCGATCCAGATCAGCTTAAGCATGTTTGCACAGGCTTACCTGGATAGACACTTTTCGCCTCCTGTGGATTTTCTGTTTCAGGAATCACTACTCTATACATATATCCCCCTGCTACGTAATGTGTCGGACCGGATCAGTCTGCGCGGACAGCGCAGGCTGATGTGGTCGATACATTACGCAGATACTATTATCTTGATTTTCTCGCGGAGCGGCTCATATTATTATAAGATATTAGTACAACCGCTTTGTGAGAAACATGTAATTGTAACGGAATATGAACGTTTCCGTGTGCCTGAACTTAAATTGCTCATCATTATTATAAAATAAATAGGGAATGCCTTCCTTGATATGAGACCGTCCATGCAAGAAGGTACAAGTTGGTTGGGATCATGTACAGTGTAGGTTCTGGTCACATTGTCCATCTACTCAGTATTACAAGAATGTTCACAAGTCGACATAAGCTAGCCTCCAACAAGCGTGTGTAAGTAATATAAGCAGCGTAGTTCTTGATAAGACTGTGCAGATATACAGGGTGACCTAAATGTAAACTGTTCGCAATGTGATTAC
>JAUELF010252340.1:0-21143 GCA_031471495.1 Clinocardium nuttallii
ACCAGGAAACACATGAGTAGGTGAACTGGCCGCCGTGATATGACTGAGAAACTGTTAAAAACGGCGTTAAAACCCAAGCGAGCAGTCAATCAATTATTTGACAATGGATATATATTTTGTACAAAAGAGAATGTTGTCGCGTTTCAGATGTTCTTGTCATGAGATTATGATAGAGAAGAGGATACACAGATTACATATTATGTCGCTATTGTTTAACTAAAAATATTTACTGAATTAAAGGTGAAATAATTTGATTTTTTCTAGTTATATGTCCTGTATGATAGTATTACAAAGGATCTTTTTTCACCAGAAATGGACCAGACAGACTCAACAGTTATTTATAAATATTTCTCTTTCAATGCTAAATTTCTAATCATGTTCCGAAACTATGTTCTGGACTGAGTATACACTACAGTTGTCATTTAATACTATAAATAAGGTTTTGAGTGTATATTAAGATGATACTTTTCAGTCCATCGCCATATCACTTCATAAGCTGAATGTCACTACAATCATATTGTGTATGTATTATGTTTGCTCATGCCCTCTTTCATAATTTCCTATTTTGTGTGCTAGTATAATATTATGTATTGCATTGTCTTCGTGTTATAATAATTAGTATATTTTTACTGCTCTAAATGATTGTATTGTGGGTCGGTGGCCTTTGGATATTAGTAATCAATAAACTGTTAAACTAACCAATTCTAGAATATGAATCCAATACTAAGCTAAGAAAGGTACCTGATCCAAGGGCATTGCACTTTCCACATGGATTCATACCATAACCAGGATGAAAATGGCGATTAAAATTGGTATCCTCCACTCATATATCTTTATTGCATATCTATAAAATAAGCACATGTTTGCATCTAATTTAACGTAAACGCTACAGTTGACAAATTCAATCAATACATAATTAATAAATGAAACTTAAATTAAAGTTTGATAGGATAACTGGTAGGGTCTCAAAACAGATGTCTCGATAGCTTCTTGCTAGCTAAACCAATTGCATGGGGCACCGCCATTATTGGCATATGAGCCGCCTCGTGAGCAAACCAACATTATGGACTCTGCGTAAAATATCCACCCTGATCCGCCTTAGCCTGCCACACAGGCTAACCCGGACAGAAACTTTTCGCCTATTGTGGATTTTATGTTTCAGGAGACATGCCGCTTTATCTCTAACCCGCCTCATACGGAATGTGTCGGCCCAGATCAGTCTATGCGGACAGCGCAGGCTTATCTGGTCGACAAATTAAGCAGATGTCATAATGTTGGTTTTCATCGCTCTCAATTAATTCGAGCTCATCACTCAGTAACGGTATATTTCAATAACAATGTAATCAGGTCGTCTATTACTTATCATTAATAGCACTTGCATCCATGGCTCGAACCTACGTCCAGTGTATCAGTGAGGGTAATGTACCGTGTGTTGGAGAGGCAATGATGTTTGTAGCGAATAAGCGGAACCAGAAGCTAATAGAAAATGCAGTAAAATCGTTCGTGTCAAAATTACAGACACTACCTATTCCGGAGCCCAATTTGGAAACGTTTGAAGTCTATCTCAAGGCGTATCTAGATGAGGAGATAACTGTGTTTAAAGAAGAAATTATCTTTGACGAAAAGAATCTATGCCTGATGGAATTAAAGGCAAATGCTCTTTTACCGGATTATAACTTATTTCGGGAATTGTCCTGCTTCTACTTTAAATATCTGAGCGGTTCTATACAAAAACCTGCCCGCACATCGATGCTAAATGTTCCAAATAGAAAGTGTTTTAAACAAGTTTCTTGAAACCTTTTATGACTGACAGTGTGAAGCCTGATCAGATCGCAAATATGCTGAGGCCGATATGGATCTACACCCGTTTACCTATTCATAATGACATTGCCGTTTCACCCACGCACGTTTCTGTTAGTCAATACCTTGTCAGAATCAGACACAATGAATCAAACCCTTATGTCAATTTTAGCAATATTTACAATTGTTGTTCAAATTATTCGATTTTTATTAAGACGTTTGAAAAGCAGCAATTCAAAAAACGTTTTATTAGGATTCTATGTGTGTACAAAAGGTTGTCATTATGTTAAAATGCTTTAAGTAAAGTGTTTGGATACGAAACTTTGATAATGAAGCTGAATCTAAAACATATCCTATTCTTTAAATTTTCAGAGCAAGCTTGAACATGAATGGCAAATGATTGTCACGCATAACAAGCGCATTTTATTCCAAAATGGTATTGATGAATTGGAAAAAGTACACGAAACAATCTCAAAAGATGTAGATCGTGGTATATTCGCCCACAACGAAGGCTATGCAGCGTATAAAGATGCTTTGCGCAGACGTGATGAGTATTTCAAGAATTTACCGGAAATATACGGAATGCAGGTTAGATGGATGGTGTTTTATTGTCGCTCTCATATTGTCTTTAAGGTTTGTTTATGCCGTTTAATGGTGATAGCAGTAATTCCTGTTCATTTATTCTGTAATCAGTGATGCCGTCGTAAGGATTATCTCTAGATCACGAACGTCAAGGTGGGAATTCCATTTATACTATTTTTAAAGTATTGTATATGACCCGGCTGGGGATCGAACCTTGTGACCAAGGCTGGATGGATACCTCTCTGTAATGATAGGTTTCCTATTTAGCTTGATTCGGAAGTAGCTTATTTAATTTTGGTCATTATTTGGCCATACAAAACGTTGATGTACGAATGAAGGAGTAGAACCATTACCTGTGTGGACACGGGCAAAAAAGACATCTGACACTAAAAGAATCTACACGTCGCTGGCACTAACACCGCAGATTTCGTAGGACCAACAATATTCTAAATGTCACTGGCACTTAATCCGAAGACTTTGTTTGACCAGTAAGCTTCTACACGACACGTCAATGACACTAGACCCGTAGACTTTGTTGGACCAGAAAGATCCTACACGTCAATGCCACTAGATCCGCAGACTTTGTTGGACCAGATAAATTATTTACGTCACTGGCATTAAAACACAAGACTGTGTTAGACCAGAAATATTCTACACGTCACTGGCACTAAATACGCATATTTTGTTGGACCAGAAATATTCTACACGTCACTGGCACTAAATACGCATATTGTGTTGGACCAGAAAGATTCTACACGTCACTGGCACTGACACTGCATATTGTATTGGACAAGACAGATTATTAACGTCACTGACACTAAATCCACACAGTTTGTTGGACCAGAAAGACTCTTTACGTCACTGGCACTTAGTCCGCATACTTTGAAGAACCAGAAAGATGATACACGTCACTGGCACTGACACTAAATCCACATAGTTTGTTGGACCAGAAAGATCCTACATGTCACTGGCATTAACACACTAGATTTTATTAGACCAGAGATTCTTTACGTCACTGGCACTAAATCAGCAGACTTTGTTGGAACAGAAAAATTCAACACTTCACTGGCACTAAAATCGCATACTTTGTTTGGCCAGAAAGATTTTACACGTCAGTGGCACTAAAACCGCATACTGTGATGGGCCAGAAATATAATACACGTATCCAAAGCAGGTGAAAGGTCAATGTGACAATAATTTGATAAGCGGCACATCACTTTACCAAGTTGTATCTACACACAAAATTGCAAACTATGTACTAACAAAGTGCTTCCTTTCTTCAAAACTCTGAAATCAACACAATCATATTGCATGCATTAGTTTTAAGTTTCAAATGTAGTGCACACTTTGAGTCTGTAATGTTATACTTACACGAGACAGATATCTACAAATTTATTCCAATACAAATACATATAACTCGCCTCGTACTAATCTGAAACTTGAAAGCACAGAAGTGTTTGAGAGGTAAGCTGAACCGATCCGATGTCGTAGGTTTTTATAAACGGGTGACTTGAGAAAATAAATTTTACGAGCGATTGAGGTCCAAAGCATACACTATTCTTTCCTACGTACAGTTAACATGTACAAATGACATCTTAAACAATAACTACAAAATACTGAATCTCCTGATGAATTTAAGAACAATCATACTTTTAAAAATGAGTGAGCCTTTACGGTTTCAGGTTTGAAGTTGAAGCATACATAGTGCAGGCCTTTGGTATTTATGTTGTTTCTTTGTAGAAGTCAGATATTATGCATGAATTTAATTGCTTGAAAAGTGCGGAAGACAAAAAGGTACGAGCTGACGTTGCTGCTGCTAGAAAACAGTCTGAGCTGGAAGGTAATTATTTAGAAAATATTTACCGAGAAATCCATGTTTCTATTCGGTTAATATATTTAACTTTCTCCCTGCTCTTATCTGCAATATTTAACGCATATGTAGGACACCACTGATGAAAACAGTCACGATGGCAAACGGCGCAGTTGATTAAAATAAGTTATGTCTCCTTTACTATATTCCTGATTATATTTAACCAGTTCCATCATTCAGACGCTTTCTAATGCCCTTTGAAAACATCGTTGCAAAAGAAGAAATTCCTCACAATAAGCAATTTCTCTTTTTACCATAATGTTTCAAATTTTATTTTAATCATACCTTCAAATATTTTCAATCTCGTCTGCCGCAGATTTGTTCTAAGTTGGGAAACGGTATAATAATCATCTTTGTATTAACACAACTTTACTTGACATCCAAACAATCAGGTATGTGGATTAACTGAATACTACCAGGAACGTGAATATAAGTGTCTGTTGTTAGCTCTGAAATAGCGTATAACTCGTGTGATTTGTTTGTTTTTTGTGTTACGTCGTTACACTTTTTGGACATCATCGAATGACCATGCAGGACAAATCCAATAACTCCTATACCAGAGTTTGACACAATTCTGCCCCTTTTAAGACTTAGAACTTTTTAACTTTTGTTATCAAAATTTGCATTCAAGGTTTTTTGTCACAATCCAAATACTAATAACCACACATGCTATTGCTTTGAAACTACACACACTTATTGGACATCATCGAATGACCATAAAGGATAAGTCTCAAACCTATACATCAGATTTTGACACAAATATGCCTCTTTTTTTACTCAGAAATGTTGGTAAAGTTGTGCATGCAATGCTTTTTCTCACAAACCACAGATATTATTGCGTTATTTGAAACTTCACACTTATCAGATGAACTTGCAAGAAAAGTCAAAAAACTCTTTATCAGATTTTAACACAAGTATGCCAAGTAAGAGATGTTAGTACAAGTTTAACATGCAATATACTATCATGGACATATCTCTACAACTACTAAGGATATTGACTTGAACCTTCATTCATGTCATACAGTCAAGTTAGATAACATTTATATGAATTCAGTACGAATTATGGCCCTTGTTAGACTTTGACAATTTGGTTAAAATTTTGCATCCAAGGTACTATCATGTACCTATCTCATTAATCATGGTTTACAATAAAATCAAAAGGCTGCTTGTCGAGCATTATTTCCTATGGACAGTTCTTGCCAAGGTCACATTGTGGCGGACAAGACCGAAACTATGGATCCCTTACATTTACAAAGCTAGATTTACATTAACATTGACACCAGTTGTCAGACCCATTTAATCGGCTCTTACGCTTCAAACAATGGTCATACTGTTGATATTGTTCTTAGTGAGTGTTAGTGAAACGGATGTGTGTGAAAGGAACGACTAAAGTGTCCGTTTATGATTTAATCGTTTCTCACTTGCAATCTGTAAAGCAGGATTACTATCTGATCCTCGGCAAGGTAGTTCTTTGAGTGGTTAGCGGAACGACTTTGGGATCTATACGAAGCATTTACTCTCAATTTCATACTTGTATACTCTATTGAGTCAGCTACAGACACACACATGGAAAATGATATATGGGAAGTCTTGAAAAAACAATTGAAGGAGCACAATGCGAGTCCGTTGCAGGGGATTCAAATCACGTTTCAGCTATTTTTAGCTAGTATCTCAAATCGATTATTGTTTTAATAAAATCGAAAATATTATTCTTGTTATTATCACCGAATGATTCTCTATGTTACGGACCGGTAGTATGTCACGTTCATATTAGGGCCATAGTAACGGCGCGTGAATACCTCACACTGATTCACAGCATACATGTTGTATGTTCGTTAACGGCATCCACGATCGGAAACGAGTATTGAAGGATTCCGATTGTCAACACATATGTGGTATCTTGCTTATGCGTCAAATGTCGTTTGTTTGCATAATTTGTATCAGTATGTTTACCTATATAAACCATTTACATACTGACCGGTGATCACGGAAAATCAAACTATTTGGTGAACAATGCAGAACCAAATCAAACTACGCGGACGCGCTGGTTGATCTTGGTGTACACTGGACTCAAACGAATTGCAGTTGGATTTGTAGATCGCCTGTCTAATACATATGGTACACATTTTTCAGGCGAAGTCCCAAAACTGAACAAACAAGTTAAGGAACTAGACAGCAATCTTAAAAAACAGGAAGTATGTGCAATTTCCCTCTTTTGATGTTACTGGGTGAACTGGTGTTGTGTCCTTTTGTTTCGTCCTATGAAAAACTGTTTAACTTTTTGAAAGCCAGGTTTTGATAATACATTCTGAACCATAAAAGAAACTTGCATATAGTATATTTTAATTGTGATATACATCATTATCAACCTCTATATGCAGTAGCATGTATTGACTTTCTTCTTTAGAAGTTCAGTCTGAAAATCACATAATGTTTTACAAGGTCAGCTTATTTCGTCAAAACTATTTTAACGTGCACTCACGGGGTTGGCTTATCCTATACATATACAACGATTGTAGTGGAGCAGAAATATTATATTCTGTTCTACGGAACGAATGTGTATACACGGCTATTGTGTCACAATGTGTCCGAAAATTCAGCGATCTGGGGACAAAGAATACTGTTCGAAGAATTTCGCTGAAATGCCCCACACTTATAGAGCTCAATGCGATCTAGGTCTGGGCGTTTTCATTGTATCTGGGAAAAATATAGTTTCAGAGACTTTTTAGGTTAAAACCCGAACAATCGACATTTTCACAAGATGTTTCTGTGGATCTCGCACCAGCAAATAACGGAATCAGCTAGAAACCTGAAATTCAAAATACAATTTGTCCGAGATCTAGTGCAAACTACGGTGTTTTTAGATTTCTCTTTAGTTTGCGTGACCATGAATACTTGGAAAGTGACGTCACGTCAGCGACATGACGTCATAACGTCATCACTTTGGCGCCAAAACCCGATAATATTGTTCTATTTATCTTTTAGACGCACGGAGATAATTTTCGTGTTGCGAAATACTTGAGAGTCATCCATTTTTACGTTTTGGATCATGTTAGAATCGAAATAATATACATTCAGCATTGCGTGTGGTCGGTTAACAGCTTGGATGCAATTCTGCCCCCTCTCCACTCATACTATACCGCGAAACCCTTAAGGTGTCGCCTTCCTAGTACATTTAGTTTGGATGCTTGGAGAAAGCTTATAATAGGGGTTATTAACTTAAATTATTATGTGGGCGTGAACATGACCGAATACTAAGAAAGTGACGTAACATAAGCGACATGACGTGATAACGTTATCACTTTGGCGCCAAAACCCGATAATTATGTTCTATTTATCATGTTCGTGTTGTAAAATACTTGAGTGTCGTCGATTGTTACGTTTTGGATTTTATAATCGAAATAATATATTCAGCTTTGCGTGTGGTCGGTTAGTAGTTCGGATGCAATTGTGTCACTCTCCACTCATTCTATCCCGCGAAACCCTTAAGGTGTCGCCTTAGAATGAGTGAAGTGGAGCAGAATAATTATATTTTGTTCTTCGGAAAGAATGTCTACACGGCTATTGTGTCACAATGTGTGGTAAAATTCAGCGATCTGGGGACAAAGAAAACTGTTAGAAGAATTTCGCTGAAAATTCCAACACTTATAGAACTCAATGTGATCTAGGTTTGGACGTTTTCGTTATATCTGGGGGAAATCTAGTTTCAGAGATTATTTAGGTTAAAACCCGAAAAATCGATATTTTAACGACATATTTCTGTAGATCTCGCACCAGCAAATAACGGACTCAGCTAGAAACCTGAAATTCAACCTATAATTTGCCGAGATCCAGTGCAAACAACGGTGTTTTTAGATTGTTCATACATTTAGTTTGGATTCTTGGAGAAAGCTTTTAATAGGGGTTCTCGACTTCAAAAAATCTATGGGCTTGAACATGACCGAATTCTTGGAAAGTGACGTCACGTCAGCGGTATGACGTTATAACGTTATCACTTTGGCGCCAAAGCCCGATAGTAATTTTCTATTTATCTTTTAGACTTACCTAGATAATTTTGGTGATGCAAAATACTTGAGTGTCATTAATGGTTACGTTTTGGATCATGTTAGAATCGAAATTATGTAAATTGAGCATTGCGTGTGGACGGTTAGTAGTTCGGATGCAATACTGCTCCTCTCCACTCATTCTATCCCGCAAAACCCGTAAGGTTTCGCCTGTCTAGCATATAGAATGAGTGTAGTGGAGCAGAATTATTCTATTCTGTTCTACGAAACGAATGCCTACACGGCTATTGTGTCACAATGTGTACGAAAATTCAGCGATCTGGGGACAGAATACTGTTCGAAGAATTTTGGTGAAATTCCCCCACACTTATAGAACTCAATAGGTCTGTGCGTTTTCGTTGTATTTGGGGGAAATGTAGTTTCAGAGATGTTGTAGATTAAAACACGAAAAAACGACTTTTTCACTACAAATTTCTGTAGATCTCGCACTTGCAAAAATCGGAAACAGCTAGAAACTTAAAATTCAACCTAAAACAGATCCGAGATCCAGTGCAAACAAGGTATTTTTTAGATTTTTCATACATTCTGTTTGCATCCTTAGAGAATGCTTTTAATAAGGGTTTGTGACTTAAATTTTTCGATATGATCAAATACTAGGAAAGTGACGTCACGTCTGCGGTTTGACGTCATAACGTAATGACTTTGGCGCTAAAACCCGATAATAATGTTCTGTTTATCTTTAAGACTTACGGAGACAATTTTAGTGTTGCAAAATACTTGAATGTCATCAAATGTTACGTTTTGGATTATGTTAGAATCGAAATAATATATTCAGCATTGTGTGTGGTCGGTTCGTAGTTCGGATGCAATTATGCCCCTCTCCACTAATTCTATCCCGCGAAACCCTTGATGTGTCGCCTTTCTAGTATAATATATACTTTATAAACAATCTAACTAGTAAAATGCTTATTATATAATACTATAATGCCATCGAAATTGAAAGGGCCACTCAGATTCGTGAGATATTATTGTCGCAAGTCCTATACTTTTAACCAGGAACAAAGGATGGCTTGCATTCGGTACCATTATTTATCTAGCTGGTGGGTAACCAGCCGTCCATATCAGATCGAACCCAACTGTGCTAATGTTAATTGTGTTATCCATATATCGTGTGTCGTCTACTTGTTCAGGAATTCTTTAACGGGATATTTCCCTCGTTATATTTGCATAACGCATTAACTAAAGTCGACGTGTCTGTCTGACACCACTCATGTATTTATTTATATGTTCAGTCACTTCCGTGTGTATAGGTGGCAATACACAGCTGAAAGCTGATTGTCTGTTTCCTGGGGACACCCAAACTTTTATTCTCTTCATATGTTTCATAATATCCATTCTAGTATTATTTAAAGGGTTTTTCCTGTTTCAAGGAGTGCCATAATTATACAAATATGGTATGAAACAGAATTAAAGAAGTAGGACAAAAAGAGCAATGTTAGCATTTACTCAAAAAATCACACAACAAAAACCGCAGGGAATTTGTGTACAATTGTACAGCTGCTTAGATCCTAAAAACAATAGTCAATATGTGGATGCAGTCAGAAATACCATGTTTCCAGCTCCTTTTCAAGCAATCATGGACGCGAAAGCTTGTATTCAAATTTACCTCTAAATTCACGCCAAAGCTCCGCAACCAGTGATTTCAAATGTCCCTATATATGAACCAGAAGGAGAAGTAGGTTCAAGAGCTTACTTTTCACATTTATAAACATTAAAATCAACTATTTACCCAAAAATGCACCCAAAACTTACTATTTATCATTATTTCCATATTTTAAATCCGTATATACCGAAGCAACTGTGATATTCTTAGACCAGTTAAATGACTCTATTTCTTAATGAATTAAGTCATCATGAAAAACTGTCAGTTCTGATCAATGGTCACCCCCGTAAATATGCGAAAATCTTTGTTAAGAGCTATCTAATGAGGAGGATAGCTATGTATGAAGATTAGTTATATTGGGAGTAACCCCCTTTTTACCCCGGTAAATTAGCTACCTTGAGGTATTAGGGAAGATCGTGTTAAACTGTGTTAAAAATAGACATTGCATAATGAGTGCGATGTCTAATTTCACAGTGTTACCAAATTATTGTATATTTGTCGATAACTGATTTCATGTGACTTTATTATTTCGTTCATTTGTATTCATAAAAGCGAGTTTATAATGAAAACTGTCCGGGTGTTTTATTCTTAGCAATACTTAGTTTTAATTGTTCTTTGATGTCAAAATAGTATTGATGTCGGAATGACATGAAGAGAAAGGCAATGCAATAACAAGCACTTGGACTCGACTATTCTGTCCAGATCATTGCGGATATACAATACATTTTCGATTTATTTTATTAAAATATTTAAACAGTTTAAGTGAGATAACTGACAGGGTTTAAAACTTGATGACACAACTTGTACTTGATGACATAATTTATCTAAGTTCAAACGTTATGACCATATTGTAAAGTAATATATGCAGTAAATCGCTCTCGCTCGATTTGGTTGCTTTAAAAATGGTGACTTAAAGGAATTGAGTTAATTTTTCGATAAACGAAATTGATCACAATATCAGGTCACCGAACTACTTTCACAACATAGAAAAGAGATCCCAATTTTCAATTGTTATTTCCCTTATGATACATTTATTTAGTTGAAAAAACCTTTTCTTACTAAACCGCAATTATAAAGGTAAAATGTATCTTTTGGTGGTAAATGACGTCAAGAACATTATTCGTTTCATCGTCTTCAACAACTATCTAAACTTTCAAAGGAATAATCATATACCTTCAATCATCGATATATCTTGCCAATAGACATACAATACGAATTCATTTCACCACTGATGAAGTAAAGATTAAATACAAAGAACCACACGTGTTTGTAACGTTTTTTTAATGTCATATTATTTTTCAAAAATGACAATAACAATAAATCGGAAATGACGTGAAATTTGAAGTAGTGCCATGGTCCCCTCAGAAAGGAGGTGGGGGGCATATTTTCTTCAACTTATTGTCGACTATTGGTCGAAAGAATCGCAATGTCACACGAAATATGACCTTTGATATATTGACCAGCATCATCCATCGTATTCACCATGTACACCAGTGCCGATTATATCATTATTTATTATTTGAATGTGTTTTCCCTCGCCGGGCATGGTTAACGAATAACCATTAACGATTCTATCAGTGCAGATTATACTGATATATAGGCGTTATTCTTTAACTCGTCCAGCGTCAAATTCCCTAAAGAAGACTCGATCCAACTTGATCTATTCGGCACAACAATGGAATCGCACATAACTTTCCGTTGTTAAGTTTTATTCTTGATAAAGACCAAGTGGTCTTAAATTCGATAATTAAAGAGTTTTAGAATAGTTTGATAACTACATGTCAAGGGCACACAATGGAAATTTAAGGTATGACAATCAATAATGCAATTGGCGCTGAAAGAGTTAAGCCGTCAACAAAACGTAGACACTATTAGGGGTCTTCTTTGATTTTGTACTGAGCAAAATGGTATCCCGTCGTATCAAATCATCATTCTTCATCATTAGGCGGATATTCGATTTTAATGAAATCTTTGAAATGGTAAAGAGAGAAGATTAAGCGGATATACAGTCTATTCTGAGAGTCATGGGGGAGGTTACTGCAAGAAATATGTCGAGTTTACTTATTAAAGGGTCATTAATGTTTTTTGCCAAACCTTCTGCGTCTAATTTCATTGGGTTTCGGTCAGATCAATTGCCTGAAAGCGTCTCATATTCCTTCAAGTGTTGGAGACATAGAACTACATTTTTCTATCTTTGTGGATATATACGTATATGAGCCTAATCCACGATAAAACCAACATGATGGACTGTGTAATGGCTTGACTCATATCAGCCTGCTTAGTCCGTGCTGGCTAACCAGGCCGACACAATCCGTCTGAGGTGGCACAGTAATGGGTTTCTCGTGGGACGGGTCATATATATATATATATATATTTCTATTTAGGTCTCTGTTTTAACGCTTAGACGTGTATTTCGTTAAGGAAAGACAGAAAACATACAATTTTCAGTAGAGCAAAGTACTGATGATTGTAGGGGGATACATTTTAAGTTCTTGTTAAGTTGTCCATATAAATCTACTTAATGCGTCTATAATTGTTTTGGATGCTTCAGACATGAGATTGGTGCTTTTGTTGGTATAGTTCGCCATGTGAAATAATACATTTTAAAATGTTTCTCTCTTAAGTTTGAGTATTTTGGACATACAAGTAAGAAATGATATCAATTCTTTTTCAGATTCGAGTGTTACGTTGATTATTCGTAAACTTACATTGTTCTATAACTTAATAATGAGATGACGTTCTAAATTCAGCTGACGCTATTCTATATGTTGGTACTTTTATCATGTGTAAGTATGTTTTCTAGAGTTACTAAATGTAGAATATGTAATATGATTTTTTTTTATCGTGATGACTTATTTATGGGTCTATACTATTTTCCATAATATGTATTTCTAATATAACATTTAATTGGTTGCAATTCAATTCTTATATTCGATTGATTTTCCCATATAAATATTGAACCCTGATGTTTGGTTCTTGCGTATGTGTGTGTTTATTGCAATTTGGGTATAAACATGTATTGTCAAAATGACAAGACACTGTACAGTTTACGTCAATACAAAGTATTGTCTATTAATGTGTTTAACGTTGTAAGCCAAGTTAAAATCGTGACATCAAACCCTGTAGACAGAGAAGCGTGCCGTACTACAATATATTGTCGTCTATCACTAATCCACCGGTATCGTATGTGATTAAAATGATTTCAAATATATAGACTGTGAGGCGTGCCGTTCAGCAATCTATTACATGTTTAACTGACATATGAGTGACGGGTTCGTACATTCCTTAAACACTGACACTGTAACGTTGTATGAGGAATTTCCATTTCTTAATTTGTCTTTAGAGAGTGAAGCATCTAGCACTAACTTTATCCTGGCATCAGACGTAAGTATAGTCGAGACGAACAAGAAGAAGAAGAATTTATTATAGTGACTTGTGTCTACATTTACGAAGCCGAAGCAAACTTACTTTTGAATTTGAACTATGTATATAGGATCCGACATGAGTTGTCATTTAATATCAAGGTTTTTTTTTAAACGAGTTCGAGAAATGTATTAAGCGAACCTTTGGCGAGCCTAGTAACAAATTTCCTGGACGAGTTTAATACAAACTTTTTGGAATGACAACGAACGTCGGATTATTTTATCACATGACGTAACACAAAAAGAAAATCGTTTTTTCGCTTTCAGAAAATAGTCCCAACATGTAATACTTAATAAACTTGTAACTAATCAAACCAAAAACTATTGTTATGACCGATAATGGTCCCTTTACTTCGTCCATCTATCGTGACGTTTGCGTTTACCAGATACACGTTTTCAGCCATTGTGTAAACATTTGCGGATGAATACGAAAATAGTGATTCCGTCATGTTATATTACACTAGTGACATATAAATAAATACATAATGGGTATAATAGATCGTATAAAAGCATTGTCGTGTGATAAATTATGTTATATAATTATACATGCAATTAATTTAAAACTCTTTCTAATTCAGTTGCTGCTGCATACCACGTCTTGTGTTACTATTTGTGTACATTATATTGCTATAAACATACTTATGTTTGTTTTATGCAATAAACAATTTGTACTTGTTCGTGTGTTTGTATAATTCTCAACACCGGGCCCGACGGGCTTATAAGTAAAATTGAAATAAACCCTAACGCAATGACTATATACATATAGATATGGGTCCGATTTCACCAACCTTACTTAGCGCTAAAAGCATATTTCATAATGTTTGTATCCTTAATATTTTGTAAAACTTTAATGATGGAATGTATTCAAGTAGATGACAACGTTGACATATACATACGGTAGTTTTACATTGCTGATTAACAAAACGTGTTAGGAAATAACAATTTTCGGCATTATATTATCATCCGGGAAACATAAATTGGTTCTACAATTGCGGGTATAATTGTTAACCGTCTTGGAATGATAAAGGGTTGCTTTCTTTGACCTTTGGAAGATTAAGTCTGATATTTATTTGTGAAAATTGCAAGAACATAATATATTCCCCTGTGTTCTTAAAGTTATCAACAATACTTAACCCTTTACCACATAAGACGCTTTCTGACAAGTTTGTAGGGGACGACTTTTGCAAATATTGTGGCAAAGTAAGAAATTGCTCATAATGAGTTTGTTCTCCTGTTTTGTCGCAATGTTTTCAACTCCATTCAATAATCATACTGTCATTAATAAACGTTTACCTTAGTTTTGCCAATATCATTTCAATGTCGTCTGCTGCAGATTTGTTGTATGAGGAGGGGAAAGGTTTGAAATAAATGTATGTATGCTGCAATGCCGCACATTATCGTCTGTAAGAATTGGAGCAGGATAAACTCGTTATCTGACAACTTGAACGATCTGTCACTGACGTTTGATTGGCGTTCTCTATACTGTTATACCATTGACAACGTAATTGCTTCAAGCAACAGCTACACACTGCTGACTACGTTTGGTTTAAACATTTGTGTCTAATTATGTACAGAGCTGCTTCGCGGGATTAGTGGAGGTTTCTGACGCTGTTTTTAACTTTTTCACTGACAGTCAAAAGTTAACTCGTCCATGTTCGATATTGGCCCACTCCATGTTTGGTTCAACAGGAAAACGGTAAAATTAAATTATTAAGTTGCAACCAATATAGATTTCAGTAGAGACAGCTCGTTACCAACTTTCTCACCTAAATCAGCATTGTTTGCAAAAAACACTAAAGTCCTTTGGCAGTGAAAGTGTTAATTAGTGTTGTGTCTCCTTAATGCCATCCCGGTAGGTTAGACTGGCGTTCAACCGATGACAACTCATGCTCCTATTTGTATTGACAAAAGCTAGGTATCCTAGCATCTTTTTTATCCAAACACAGACATACAGACATGCAGTCGATGTCATTATTTTTTCCCATAATGCCTCTGTCACACCAACGCGAGTTTTGAATGTGCCAGGTAACGTTACCATTTACATATAGATAGGATGTTAATGGTGCACTAGTCGAATGATCTCTTATTTCGATTTACACCACTTATAACAATATTTTCGAACGACAGAAACCAGATGCAGAAACCAATCAGTAACAGGGTTAACATGGTTTGTTATATATCGATACATATATATCAATCACCGAGGCCCGGTAGCTCAGTCGGGAGCGACACAAACTGTCAATCCATGGATTGTGAGTGCAAGCCCCCGTTAGAGCAACATTATTTCCGACGTCTTCCACCAATAGACTAATGTTCTATGTGGAAAAGCTGTGTTAAGTACCGTGGTTAGAACACCAGGAAATTGAAGTTATCCACGGTACGCAGTTTAGTGGAGAACGTTTGTCTAACCATATACGAATCGGAGATGTGTGTACGTGATCGCCGTGCGATGGCTGAGTATATAAGACCAGTTTGACGGGTTTTGGTCAGTTCTAGAAAAACTTCGAACAGTTAACTTCTCACTATCCGAATTCAGTACCAATACGAGGGTTTAATATATATGTCTGTATTTCACTGTGTTATGTGCTTGGAAGAATTGCATAATGAATGGTTAATATGCACACATGTTTCCAGAGTATTTTCATAAAATGTTTTCTGTCTCTGTTTTTCCCCTAGGTTAGCCACATTGTAGACATTATGTTTAAAGTTCTGATCAGACAACGGAACAATTGGATATTCATATTTTATATAGTAAGCACAGATTGTAATTGCTTTCTTCCTACTGTGAATAAATCGCTGTCTTGCCCATGCTATATCGCTATCTTGCCCATGCAATAGGTGTTTGCTTGTGTTTAGTAGAGTTAAGACCACTTCATTGGTTGGTGAACTAACCGTTTTTTATGACCACACAACTTGCTGAACGGCGTTAAACCCCAATAAAACAATACAATTTAAATCAATGGCATGCATTCGGCAATTTATTGTTTTTTTCCCGAGCAACACTTTCTGTTTTTTATGTCTTGTAATGTGTTTTGTCAGCGTCATCTTTTTCAGTAACATGTAACATTGAAAATCGATTGGAGTTTAATTCTATTCTCAACGGTATTTTAGTTAAATAACCGCGGCCATTAACTTATTGACCTTCTCGAAACATGCATATGCATAGTATGATGCCCGATGTACAAATTAAATTAGTACGTCTGGCATTAAAACAACAATCGCGAATAACTTCGCTTTCGCATTAATAGTAAATCAGTTGTACAAAAAAAACTGATTGTCGTAACCTGTACAGAGGACCATTATAACTTAATATTGTGAATCAATAAGTACCTAATGAATCAAAATACATTGAGTGTTCAACAGGTTAACTGCTTGGTCAACAAAAGTGTTTTCCATAAAGCCTTCTGATTGCAATGTACGCTATTTAAAAAGGTTGCCGCTATTATTGGCGTATACTGTAATATTAGAGGCAGGCTACCCCGACTAACCTATGTGCAGGAATCTTCCCAGACAATTCATCCCCTTATTATATTGCATGTAACGGCAATTGGCGAAAGACCATAAGTCAAAAAGACCATTGTTGACTTACTACAAATTAATGTTCCGAGACCGCTGGAAAGCCTAGGGCTTCTGGTGGCTATTTTCTTATGTTTGGTAAAGAATTTTATCTTTCAACTACCCTTATGCTGAAGTATTTCTTCTCGGGTCTGTTCTAAATAGTTGTTATTAATAGGGGGATTTAGGAGTCACTTTGTCAGGCTGTCTGTCGGTCGGTCGGAATCCATGAAGCCATATTTTACTGACTAAGTTGTTGTGAGTCAAGGTGCTGTTTTGGGGGAATTTTTATCATCTTCAGTGATAGTTCTAGTTTAAATAGATTAGGCTATTTATGTCTGTTTTAGTATATTTAGATACGATTAAAAATTCATATTTTGATGTCACATCTTAATTATTTAATAATTTGAATACTTGTATCATGTCGGCTCTGAGTCTTCGGTATTCAAGTAATGGAATGTCTAGGTATTTAAATATTTCTGTTAGAATAGAATAGATTCTTGGTAGATCCGGAACTCGATCTCACGACCCCCTGAAAGAAAAATATCGCGGCATACTTGTAAAGAAGGAAAGAGGAGAACATCCCGTTAATGAAGATATGACTCGAAAACTTCAAATGTAATTTAGAATAATAAAAACAAGTAAGAGCATTTCAAAAAAAGAAATCTGTTTCAGAAAATAGCAAAATGTTTAGAATACTTGCACCACGCACATTCTCGTGTCGAACGTGATTGAATTCAACGCAACCCTTATCCTGCTATACCTGCATGCTAACAACGTTTACTCATCCTAGTTTGTACATGTACGACTAAAAAATAAGCCGTCCCGCGAGAAAACCAACAGTATGGCCTCTGCTTAATGTATCGACTGATCCGGACCGACATATTCCGTCTCAGGGGGAAAGAGGTATTGAATAATGATTCCTGAAACAAAAAATCCACAGGAGCCTAAAAGTGTAAGCCGGTACGGCATGCTTAGTGTGATCCGGGTCGATACTTTGCACCGAGTCCACAATGTTGGTTTTCTCGCGAGACGGCTCATATATTACGAATGAGTTAGTATGGTGTATTGTATACAGCGGATGGGTAAGTATCGAACACGGTTGTGTTAAAGCCAGACACCAACATAGCACTGGTTATACGAGTATGACATCGTCACACATAATCGACATTATATACTTTACTTCTACGCTCTGATCTGCAAATTCGATGTTTTCCAATTACACGTAGTACTTGTTTTAAAATCATTGCGAATGGGGCCATTTGCAAACAGATATGACAAAGATAAAAACGTGAATGCGAGGAGTATGTTTTGTAATTGGGTTTTTTAAATACCAACAATTGACGTGACTCGCATTGCAGGGCCTGCGCTTGGTTTAAAAAAAAACATTTTGGCCAAATTTGAAAAGTTTCGCCTTTGTTTTAACATGAGAGCCAAATAATCGCCATTGAAAGTCAAATGTGTCGCAACTTGCAACAAATTGATTCCTTTGTTTGCCCCTATCTATACAACTTTTTAATCAAAAATCAAATTAATAGAATATGATTAGATGTCTGTTAAGTCAAATGAGTTAAAGTTAGACTTAAGCAGACAGATAATATAGAATTATGTTGTTAAATTTGATAAACAATTTAAAAGGCGAATTTTTCTTTTTGATGAAGCGGAAAAGTTTTAAATGTTTGTAACAAATCGGGACAATGCCAAACAAGACATTACTCAACACAACCCGGAAAAGATAATTAATCATATGAGCCGTTCCACGAGAAAACCAACATTATAAACTCTGCGTAATATATCGACCTAGACCAGCCTGCGCAGGCTAATCCGGGCAGACAAATTCCGTCTTAAAGGGGGTAGAGGTATAGAGTAATGATTCCGGAAACAGAAAATCCACAAGATGCGAAAATTGTCTGTCCGTGTAAGCCCGCACGCTTCGACTCATCCAGATCGATACTTTATGCAGATTCCACTATGTTGGTTTTCTCGTGAGACGGCCCATATGTATTGGGAAAACTATCTTTGTCACATCACGCGAGATATGACCTTGCGGAGTTTGGGAATTAATGGTAATTACAATCAAATTGAATTCTTGAAAGGCTTATTTATACTTTGTCATTACCGTTGTCGTTTTTTCTTGAGGCTTGTATAATGAACGTACGACGAGGTCAAAGTCAAGGTCAAGGTCAAACGTGTACTGCGGTATACGTTGTAATTAAAAATATACGTCCCATCTAAATGTATGGTATCATGTTACTCATTGATGTAACTGAGTTATATTATATCCGAATTTACGACAAGAATTCCTTTCTTGTTCGACTGGTATTATTTTTGTTAATTACATTTGTTCCTCAAAGCAAATGTCACATCACGTTTACTGTCATAATTACATTAACAGTTACACGGAAACGCCACGGTTTTTGGCAATCAAGATAGAGTGACCTTGGCCTCATGTCAAGTGACCGGGTAATTAGTCCTATAAAATGTCTAGGCCTTCAGACGATTAGACGGTGGATTGTGTCGCTTCTGTAGACAATTGCCGTAAAATATATGGAGCAATGCGGAATTGTTCGAAATCAGTTTCTGCTTTTCTTCCAATGATTTAAGCTCTGTATCAAAGTTAATCTCCAAATATAATTTGTGTCTTGTTATATAATAATGTTCTAATAATAAAGGACAGAGACCCGATAGCTCAGTTAGTTGCAACAGTGGCTGTCAATCTAGAGGTTGTGAGATCGAACCGCAGGTCGGCCAAATTTACTTCCGACGATTGCCAAAATCACTGCGACAAGCGTTATTCGTCTTTCACTAATTGGCCACCAGTGTGAGATGTGGAAAAGCAGCCAATTGATTGGATATTATGTTGTGTGGAGCACTGGTATGGGAAATCCAGGTAACACATGGGTAATTTAAACTGTCTGCGGTGATTTGATTGAAACAAATTGTTGAAATTGCATTAAACACATATGAAACACCTCAATAGAGGAATTCGGAATGGGGATACATGAAAACATTAGAAAGGTTAGAACAGACCACAGCCAATAAAATGTATAGCGAGTCCCTGAATACAGCAAACACAATTTTAATTTCCGAATTACAAATGATCTGCATAAATGACCCTGAGGTTAAAGACCATCTATCTTTGAACAAAGACCACCTTGTTGTGTTCCCATGGATGGTCTTTATACACAGGTTCCATGGTACATTGAAAATAGTTGATTCCTTGTAAGAAATGTCACTTCATATTTCGTTAGGTGTTGCTATTTCAAAATGAGCCGTCCCGCGAGAAAACCAACAGTATGGCATCTGCGTAAAGTATCGACCCGGATCGGCATAAGCATGCTACGCAGGCTTACCCGTATAGACACTTTTCGTCTCCTTTAGAATTTTTGTTTTCGAAATTATTGCTCTATACCTATATTCCCCTTAGACGGAGTGTGTCGGCCAGGAGGAGTCTGCGCGGACTGCGCAGGCTAATCTGGATGGATACATTACGCAGAGGTCATTATGTTGGTTTTCTAGCGGGACGGCTCTAATCATGATTGAATACCATCCATGCTATATAATCCAAATGGATACTGTTTAACAGAAGTTTCCTGAAACCTGATTAATTGGCGAACAGTGCAGAGCCTGATCATACAATGTACTACGCGAATGTCTAGACTGCATTCCAATTATGGTAACATTTTGGGAAATAAAGAACATTGTCGAAATAAAATATTGTTCTCTGTATTATAATTGTGATTCTATTTTTGTATATATACCTTCATCAGATATTTTCAAAGGAAGGAAGTCTAAACATGTCATATATTGGCTACGCTTAACTTTAACGTTTAAACGAAACTTGTTTGCATGTCATGGACAACTTTAAACATACTGCTTTTTCACAAAATATGTTTCTGTTTTTGGTGATTATTTTGCAGGACAGTAACACGGTTAAGATAAAAGTAACAGACATGTTTCGTTTCGGTGCATTATTAGTATGCATGTAGATTAATAGTAACACGGTTAAGATAAAAGTAACAGACATGTTTCGTTTCGGCATTATCAGTATGCATGTAGATTGATAGTCATATGACAAGTGTTAAAAACTTTGCTGGCCGTTTGAACCATTTTCCAAATAAAAAATATCAACAGCAGTCGGCTAAAGAAACATCGATGCAAAAATATGTGAAACCAACATTATGGCATCTGCGTAATGTATCGACCAGATCAGCCTGCGCTGTCCGCGCAGACTGATCCGGACCGAC